>JAUCBJ010006164.1:0-46932 GCA_032718475.1 Nemertoderma westbladi | reverse complement strand
CAGACTGCTTACATGAAAATAAATTCTTCAAAACTTCACTATTTCAATGCTGCATTCATTTGAATTCTGTGTGTTCAGATTGAATTCATTCTAAATTGCTTTAGCGATTTCATATTGATGTTTTGGTGTTTGGGTGTTCATTTTTGCCGGACAAAACAATTATATTATGTTGTACATCTATTTGCCAGATAGCAAACAAATCTTATCGCATGAACTAGAATATTGAAATTTATTGAATTTAATTATAATTATTGAATCTCCTGTTTGAGAACAAAGATCCAATATGCGTCCCAACCACGTAAAGGTGATTGATCTAATATTAAATTTATGTACCAAACATTATCATCTTTGATATATTAATGGTGATGGTTGTTAAACAAGATACAGAATTAATTAAATTTATTTGAGAAGTTGATTGCAATATTTTCCAGTTCATGTCCACCCATCTTGGATGCAATCCCTCAGCCCACCACTAGTATGCATTGCCCCCTCACAGTTTAAAATTAGCTATGCACCGTTATGAATATAGGATAATAAAATAGAAATATAAAATAGTCCTAATAAGTCCATAAATAGTCCTAAACTAAAAAAAGGGCCTATTATTATTCGATTCAAATGTAAAGCAACGCGTTCTTTCAATCATTTTCAATTACGCGAAAGGTAACTATTCTGTCCGAATTGTTGAAGTTTTATACTAATGAAGATGAGCGAGTGTTTTTAGCGCGAGCGAAGCACGAGCACAAGCACGTTTTTAGCACGAGCACGATTCTAGAGAATTCTAGAATAGTTATGCTTCTTATAATCATTTACCTCCTACACACTGCACTTTAACCCGATGATTCTCGTTATAATAAATCGTGGACAGTCTTATTTCTGGTCATAGACAGGATAATATACTACTATAATCGGACTGCTGCTTTGAAGCTGCAAATTGGGATGCTATGCTGGCTCAACAAATTTATTTTTCCCACCACAATGCAATCAACAATTGGCATGAACCAATGTAGCATGCATTGGCTTTCGCGAAATTATCCGCATCTTCAAGGCCAGTGTCCTTTAAGAGGCGTCTCAAGAAAGTCATGGGCTGTCCACCATGCTTATTCACTCCATGAGGCTGCCAAAGTTCAAGATTGTGCACTGGCGGACCTCACAGTGAAAGAAATGTCTTCTAATACGGAGGAGGAATTGTTCAGTGTAAAGCATGGGGGAACCAATGAGACACTTCCAATGATATATCTGGTTACAGATTTGTGCATTATACTTGACAAAGTGAAACCGTCGTAGTATTATTTGTAAATGTGCCATCAAGAGATTTGGAGTCCTCAATTTATATCCAGATGCAAAATTATAGAGATTTAATGTGTATTTGATGGAATGGATTGAAAATCACTCTCCATAGAACATAAGGTTCATTTTAAAGGCTCCACCGACTTGTGAGGACAGATCTGCAATTGCAAAACGGCAATTTCTCCATTTTTTTCCTCTTTTTTTTACAAATAAACACACCATGCCACTCGATTCAAGGCAACTTGTTACACCTTGTTCAATTTTTTCTAGTCCAACTAATCTTTTCGCACACCATCCCTATTTGAGAAGGATTTTACATCCTGCTTGAAATATAACTTTTAAAAAATAGAATTAAATAATTATTTTTTATTGAAGCTCTTATACCAAGTAATGTTATAGCTATTATAAATTGTTTTTCACATCATCACATAAATCCAGTTACATCACAATGAAGATATTTATCTTAGAACCGTTCTTCTTGGTATCAGTCGGCTTTATTATTTTCATGCTGCAAGTTAATTAAAAAATACTAAAGTAATATAAGATAAAAGAGCATTTCTACTACTTATGTAATGTCAAATATTAAGCACAGTTCCCATGCAGTGTTTCACAATATTTTATAAAACATACCACCAAATTACAAATTTAGTGGTATGAGGACATTTGAAGTTTTAGTTTATTAGAGGACATTTTTACAGATCCTAGGACCAGGTCACTACAGTGACAAGAAAACTAGAAACATAACAATAAGTAATCATGGGATGATTGCGAAATGACATAATTTGATTTAACATAATCTGAAGGAGCTGTGGTTTAACCTACCTGCTGTGTAAACCTTCGCTTCACAGACATGCAGACTCTCTCCATTACCACTAAAGATAACAACATACCGACCAACTTTTCCTTTGCAGTTTAGTACATTTAGCGATGGTGTACCTTTTTCTATTGTTCCACATGGTTTTTCCCCCCTGGAACCGAGGCCATTTAGGTACTTTATTTCATTGCTATTAGTTGCATAAACCTGCATAAAAATAAATAAATATTAAGTATTCAAGACCTAAAAATAGCAAGTTGAGGGGAGATGCGTTGGTCTTTTCCAATAGCATTTAATGACATCAGTATCATGCTGAAGTCGTGCATCACCATTTGTATTTATATAAATAAATCAAGGTGATTTGTATTATTTCGTAGGTATTATTTTGTGTCACCATGCTGCCATGCAGTACGTAAATAAATTGGAGTTTAGCTGTTAAATGCAACTGTTAATGCAGTACGTATTAAGAATGGTATGCCGCCAAATTGCGCCGCCACTCTCCCTATCCCCATGACTTTCGCGATATTATCCGCATCTCCGAAGCCAGTGTCCTTTAAGAGGCGTCTCAAGCAAGTTATGGGCTGCCAACCATACTTATTCACTCCATAAGGCTGCCAAAGCACAAAATTATGCACATGCTGGACTAACAGCCAAAACAATGTCCTGCGAAGCGGAGGCTGCTTTGTTATAGTATCAATCTTGGGGGGGGGGGGGGGGGGGCAATGAGACACATCCAATGCTTTATAATACATAATATATGACTTCATTGCTTTTTTCTTAGAATGAGGACATTTTTGCTGATATTAGTGCACAGCACTCCACATTGATATTATTCTGATGCATGGAGTGCTTAGTACGGTGTTCGCGTTATTTTCAAATCGGGTGCCGGTCATATATAAAAATTATAAACTATTACGAACGAATATTCCAAAAAGTCCCGGACACAACGACGGTGTGTAAAAATCCGTTACGATTAAAAGTTAAAAAAAACATAGTTACGGCGATTTTTAATGACGACTAAACACAAAATCGCCACTCACAGTGCTTTATTGGGGCCCAAATTCCAAGATTCAAGTAAAATCCGGCTCCAGGTAGAGTTCCTGGTTGCCAAGGGACAAATATCTGAGTGGCGCCGGTCAGCCTAACAAGAGCCTGCAGAGGATTCGGGCTAGGGTAACACTAGGCGTCACAAAGGCGGGGACCCCAAACCGAGCTGGCCAGCCTAGGGAGAGCCTGAAAAGGATTTGATTCGACCTAGGGTGACACTAGGCAGAGCGTGGGAGAAAGGGACAGGGACTGCTGACACCGAGCTAAGCCACTTGACTTGCCTTAGGACCCACCCCCTAAAGGGATGGCGAGGGGTGAGCGGTACACAAGGGACCGACCACATTACCGAGGGACTTGGTCCGCCCGAGCGTCGCTGGTCAGCTTGGTGGGAGTGAGCCTGAAAAAACACTGGTGACACTAGGCCTGACAAACCCCGAGGTTAAGCTGCTTGACTTGCCTGAGGACTCACCCCATAAGGGATGATAAGGGGTGAGCGGTACGGTGATGGGTCGATGATTTACTGACTCGAGGGAGTGATATGCAGCATTACTGCTGCATTCTCTCGCAGACCGACAGACACCAATGGACAGCCGAGCGGAGCCAGTCACCGCATCAATGATCCTGAAAGGGATTCGTGGTACAGTGACGACACTAGGCAAAGCAAGGGATAGACCCGACGTACTACCGACGGATTATCGAAGTCCCAATGACCGACTTGTGACGAACACAGACAGACCAGACAGACGGGTATCAAACGTAGTTCTGGGGGGGGTTAAAATGTAAATAATTAATTCTGACTGACCAAATAATTCGTAAATGTAGGCTTATTATAAATACTCATTTGATTATTATTATTGTGTATATTTAATTTATATTGGCGTATTGAGGAGTCCCATTTATTTAGAATCAGTGTGTATCAGCGCAAAGAGAACTTGATAGGTTAGAATTAAAAATTGATGATTCAACCCAACTTGTTCTTGTTCCCTTTCGACTGCATTACCAATCACTCCCTGATCCAATATCCGGTGACTATAGTATTGCGGAGATCCACAACCCTCTCAAACTTACATCGGCGATATTGAAATAACGGCAACATAATGTAGTGCTTGATATGCTAATTAGGCATAACCAGCGGTACCAGGGTACCTTACTGTTACTTATAGTCAGTATCTAGTCAGTAACAACTACTGAATGTCTGGGCGTGGGGTGATCCACGCAAGTCCAGGTGAGCCTTAGCGTAGGGGTTTAATTATTGGACCCATCCATCGTTGTCAGCAATATTGAACATTAATAAGTCTAATAAGTCAGTCAATCTTTCATGAAATGGAACCAAACTTGGTACACTTGTAGTATATAAAAAGTTTAGAAATTCTACCCACAGACAGACTTTTATAGTTCATCTTACGACCGCTAGGGGGCGGCGAATGACTAGGTCCACTAATAATTCCTCTACCAAAGGTTTATTTGGACTTACGTGTGCGTGAAAGCCCCACGTATGTGTTACTATAGTCTGCTTCTTGAGCCTTGGTGTTCTATGTACTGTAGGGTAGGACATACAGTAGTACAGTAATTTGGAGTAACCATGGTATCAAGGATATCTCAAAATCTATTATCGACGTATTTGTATGAAGTGTATATACACAGCGAGAAATTCAGGTGGGGTGTGGTGGGGTATTAGGGACCATGGACCACCTCGTAGAGTCCCTAGTTGTTAATGAGTGAGGGGTCCACGGTCCCCATAATGGAGGCCTTCATTGCTGACCAGGATGGCGATTGCCAGCCTTTGCAGGAGGAAGCAGTGAGATCAGGGCTCCTGGGTTACTGAGTGGAGTCTTGCCCCGATCTCATCCAGGAACTCGGATGTTTCAGGGCTGGGGCGGCCCAAGGTCTCGTAGGCTCCCGGATGGAAGAGGTAGCCCTTAGAGTCTTTAGAGTTTCCGCTTTCTCTGCAGTGCAGCCTCCGGCGGATAGTGTCTGGGCGAGGTGGCTGGGCGCCAGTGGATTCGCCACCATCGCGTCCCACGTGAGGAACCGCCCGCGGCTCCACGGGACCAGGGTGATGCAATCTACTCACCCCCTCACTCACCACCTACCCATCCCCTCTACACAAGCCTAGTGGCTCAAGAGTAGGAGGGACCCCACAGCTGATGAGCGCCCGGCGCACAATGTCGTTCAACATTGAGTGGCACGGAAGTCTGCCGTGGCTCCTTGAGCAGGAAAGACCATGGAGGCCATCCGGCAGAACATCCTTGCCACACTGTGCACAGCTGTGGGGCTTGGTCAGCCTATACCCAAGACGAGTGCCGACTGCGATCCGGAACTGCGAGTCCATCAGCTTCAGTCCCAGAGAGCTGACGTGGATGGCATCAAGCCAGCATCCTGCGGCGGGGTGGTCCAGAGAGTTCAACCTTCATACCCCGGATGGTTGGAGGGACTTCCGCAGGGCTTTTAGCCTGGTGTCATGGACTGGGGCCAGTAAGGCCCACTGTTTGGTTGCCGCGAGTGGGAAGGCAGCGGGGAAAGGTGGAGTCGTAGATGGTGGTGGTGGCGTCGCGGATGGAGGTGGTGGCATTGCGGATGGTGGCGGTGGTGTCGCGGTTGGAGGTGGTGGCATTGAGGATGGTGGTGGTAGCATCGTGGGTGATGGTGGTGGCATCGCAGGTGGTGGTGGTGGCATCGCGGGTGGTGGCATCACGGACGGTGGCAGTGGCATCGTGGGTGGTGGTGCAGCAGACGACCCGAGGACCGCCAACCATGCAGCGATGGCACAGTTGTAGCAGGGGGAGGGGGCGTCCACTGGAGACTCAAAGAGGAAGTAGGAGAGACCAGAGCAGGCAGCCGCGGAAACCAGGATGACGGAAGGTACGAGCTGCACAGCTGAGGTCAATCCAAGTCCCCCGCAACGCGCAGGCAAACAGGATTGAGCCCATGCGGAGTTGTCCAGATGTGTGTTAGAGATCTCCTGCAGGGTGCTCAGCTAGATGGAATCATACTCCTCCTGCAGCTCTGGGAAGTCGAAACATGGAGCCATTCGGAGGAAGTACATAAGTCGCGGGATGGTGAGTGAGCACCGCAGGAAGAAGAAGGCGTGATGGGAGTCGAGGAGAGGGAGTCGGGAGGCGATAGTCCGGAGGTCAGCGAGTTTATTATCAAGGCAGGAGACGATGGCATTGTCTCCTAACTGGTGCGCCCAGGATCTGCAGGTCTTCTAGTGGACGCACCTTAATTCCCTCACAGACCCCGTCGAAACGCTGGAGGACCAGATGGGTTGCGGCCCCAAACACTCAAAGATCTGATCTCCCCCACCAACGGAGAGGCCGCAGCCCGTCTTCTACAATGTCTCATGGGATTCCTGGATACCACCATCTCCGGAAATGCTCCCCTCACCATCCGCCCCACCTTCTATGGTGCGAATCTCTTCGCTTTCACGAAAACGGAGGGTGGGGTGCGGCTGATCGCCATTGGCAACACTCTGCGGCGATTGGTGGGGAAGTACTCCAGCTTCCATGCCCAGGGACCCCGCACCTCCTCCTACGGCACTGTGTAGCTAGGGATTGGCACGAAACTCGGTGCCGAAGTGGCGGCCCATGCAGCGAGGGCACTCTCCTCTTTCCGGAACACACCCGGTAGTGTGTTGCTGAAACTTGACTTCAGCAATGCCTTTAACTTCAATCTGGATTTCATGCTCGAGACAGTGAACCAGTGTTACCCCAGCTTGTACAACGCCACACTGGCGGCGTACGGAGCGCCCAGCTTTCTCCTCCATGGGGAGAAAACACTCCTCTCTGAGGAAGGAGTTCAACAAGGCGATACGGACGTACCTTGGCTTTTTAGCGATATGGTGAATTCGTTCATCCAGTCGCTGCAGTCGAGGTTTAATGTCTGGTACATGGATGATGGGAATCTTGCTTACCACTACCAGGTGGTATTGGACTACCTCCAGTCCGTCATCCTCGAGGGAGGTCGTTGCTGACTCCGGATCAATCCCTCCAAGTTGGAACTCTTCTTTCTTGGGGAGGAATCTCCAGTCCGGAACCGAATTGTCCGGGACCGAATTGTAGGGGCCGAATTGTCCGGGACCAAATTTAATTGGTACTGTACTATATAATGGTGAATGTTCTAGAACCTTAATATATATTATTATATGGTAGCTAGTGTTTTTTTTTGCTAGCTAGTATTTTTTTTAAATAAAAAAATTTACTTTTTTTTTGTTAACATTATTATTTATGGTAGCTATGGTGTTTTTATGGAGCTTGTGAATTATTTACTAGCTAGTAATAGTATGTATTTAAAATGTTTAAAGCTGATTTTTTTTAATATATTGCGTAAGTATACTGTATGTGTTGTTGGCTGGTTAACAAGCCTAAATTATTATCCTAGATATTAGCTGGATCTCATTCAGGGACTGTTATAATATCATCAATATTGTTGGTAATTAATATAATCAGCAACAGTTTAGGCCTAATTCTGAAATATCATTGTTTTCACAGGTATTTTTATAATTTCAAGGAAATGTTAGCTAGTAAAAAAAAACACTAGCTACATCTTAATAAATAATATATAATAATGTTCTCGAACACTACCAATAACAAAAATAAAAAAAATACAGTATTTTTAAAATTTCAAAAAATTCTAGCAAGTAAATAACACTAGCTACCAAAACAAATATCTCTACTAATGTTCTAGAACATTCACCAATATCAAAAAAAGCACTAAAAAGTTGCTATCAGGAACCGGACAATTCGGTCCCGGACAATTAGGTCCCGGACAATTCGGTCCCGGACAATTCGGTCCCGGACAATTCGGTCCTAGGACAATTCGGTCCTAGAACTATTCGGTCCCGGACAATTCGGTCCCGGACAATTCGGTCCCATTTATTTAGTGTTTTGGGACCGAATTGTCCGGGACCGAATTGTCCGGGACCGAATTGTCTGGACCGAATTGTCTGGGACCGAATTGTCCGGGACCGAATTGTCCGGGACCGAATTGTCCTACATCCTTATTATTTCAGTAAGTACCAACCAGTATATACATAAATTTGTAACGTCCGACGTCCATATTTTCATTTCACATTTACACTGACTAATATAATTATTTATATATTTATACGTTTCTCGATTTTAGATTAAAATTTTAAAAGTAGCCTACATTCCGAATTTTAATTTCGTATTTACTTTTTTAGTTATTTATATACAATATTTATTTACTACAGCATACATTCGTATATCACCAACATACCAACATTATTTATTTATTTATTTACAATATTTATTTACTACATAGTATATATACTGGTACATTAGTATATCAACAACTTACCAACATCAAGATTTTCGAGAGAAATATTCGGACTGGAATCGATGAAGTCCATTATAGCAGAAGTAACATCAGCTGATGCTCCTGTCACCGGAGCCACGTGGCCTAAATAGGCAGAGCCAGGTTCCCCAACAAGCACGAAATGCTCTTCTTTAATTATCTGCCGCCCTCCATCAGTTAGGGTGGGGTCTTTACGTCCATCAAAATACAAGCCAATGGGCTGAATTAAACCGCATCCGATTTGTAGATTTTGTCTAAGTTTCTGCCTCTCTCTTCTGATCTTATTATGATCAACAATATCTGCCGATGACCCGGAGTCACATATTGCTGAATTGTAAACCGCAGCAGCAGCGCGATTACTAAGATTATACCTATCAGAGATTTCTGCAACGTTTGTTAGACGAAGTCTTTTAGAAATTGGAGTGGATGTTGTTGGTTGGTATAATATTACCTTCTCCAATGAGTTTTCGCAACAGGATAATTCAGAATTTGCTTCATTATTATCGCTATCTGTGCCACTGTCTAAAATAGCACTATCGCCCAGGGATACGCAACTAGTATGGGAGACTCCAGACATAGTACGTTCATTACGCTTCCTCCTTTGCGCTCGTATTTTCGATTCAGTAACATCTACCGCATTGGAAATTATCATTATTCGTTGACCGCGTTGATCTAATAAGAAGTTTCGTTCACATTCAGGGACTTTGTCGTTCGGCTTACACAGACATTTACTTTCAAAATCGCATTTACAAACGGCCACATCCAATAGTTTAGACAATTCCGCTTCATATTTGGCAAACTGTTGTTTGACCGCCAAATTGGTTCTGCGAGAAACGGGAATTTTTTTAAGTTTACGACTACGATCAAAGAGTTCCTTGATGCGACTACCAAGACGAGTCACCGAGGAAACTGCCGGAATTCCTGCCATTGCCCAAATTTGAAGAACTGAAGCAGCGCAACTACGACATTCCTCGTCTGTATTTGTGACCCCATTGACTTTCTGCTCGCGCAGAAATATTACATGTTTCATACATTGTAATCCGGTTGGTAAAACCGAGCCCTTTAATTCTAATGAGACACCAAAAAAATCATAAGTAGTTTTAGATCGCAGCATAGTAATAATTATTAACAACTAGTTTGACAGATCTAATTTACTCTACGTAAGACACTAGCACATTAGTTAGTAGTGAAGTATGAAAAGGCATAGGCCTACCGGTGCACATTACTATTTCGTTTTATGAATAAATCAGAAACGTTTCCGTTTCAAATTTCCCGCTTAATATTATAATATTGCAGATAAGCCTATTATTTGTTGAGTAAGCGACGACCTACTTTGGTGGCTAGGTGCGGGGGTAGAACATATGTGAAATTGGAAAATTATCATTTCTTACACATAACTAATAAACCGTGAATGCTATAAAATATGGGAAAGTTGAAATATCGAAGGAAAAAATTTTCCAAAAAATTAAATTTTCGAAAAAACGTTCGAAACAAAGTTGGCTCGTGCGGGGGTCAAATGTAAAAATTAAAAGTTTTCATTTGTTTTGTAGTTATTTTTAATAAATTTGGCATCCCATTTCTGATAGGAAAACTTTATTATCGAAAATAAATTTTTTTTGACACACCCTACTGCTTATCCATCCAACGCTTTACATCCATCTCAACTATATTGGTAGAGGTAGACGTAGTTGGTAATGATGACCAAACAAAGGGACTAGATACCGCACTTATTGGAACCCTATTGGACCCTATTGGATCTTGAATCTAGATTGGTTGACTGATTAAACTTGCAAGAAAAATGGGCTTTATTCTCCAAGATGAGATCGCCTTGGATTTACAAAACTCTCGAAGATTTTGAAATTAAACTAAAGGTGTAATCATTACGATGAAATGGCAGATTTAGTTCCTTAAATTGCTTACTCGAATTATTTTTTTTTGAAAATATCACATCAGCAACACTGGAAGTTATAATGTCAATACTTGAGTTGATAGAAAGGGAAAGTCGTAGACCGCTTCCTTCACCAAGTGGACTTTTAATAATCCGCACATCACTATACTTACCAGTTCCTCGTTTATCAACCATGGTCTTAAAGTTTATATAGCAGTAGGTATTGCTGGTAGGTCTTGTAGTTTCTGTCCTAACACCAGAACGTCTCCCACTACCAGTACCGGTCCGTGTACCAGTACCAGCTACACCCAATGGTGGTAATGAGATAGCCCATGTAATTGAGTCTTATTTAGACAACAGATAGCAGGTGAAGTATTGGCATTATTTATTAGAAGCAGTATTAATGTCAACCAGGAGCAGGTATCATCAATAATGCCAGGCTCAGCATCACCACCATCATGTCTCGTTCTGGTATTAATATCAGATATTATATTATTAATTTGATGGCGAAGGTTTGAATATAGAAGCCTTCTACCTTAAAGTAAAGTAAAAGTAAAGTAAATTTTCTTCGGCCGTTAGGCCAGGGATTACGCACAAAGTCTGACGACTTATTTCCACTGCGGTCCCCCCAGAACTTTACTCCCCAGAGCAAACTCCAGTACTCATTTAGCTACCACTAAAGGATGCAAGGCAGAGATGCGCCCTGGCTGGTCCCTTTAAAGCATTCTTGCCGAAATGAAAACTGCCCTGGCCCATGTGAGGAACGAACCCACGACCTGCAGGAGATGTGAATTCAATGCGACCACTACACCAAGGTGGAACCTTGGAGATTAATTTGATGCGGATCGGTATCCATCCATCCATAAACCAATAAAGGCAACAGTTCTGCAGTTACCGGTAATTAACAAGTACGGGAGTAGTACATGGCCTACCTATCAACCTTATATAGTACGTTATATATACGGCACTTTGTAGTAATACAATACTCACAGCCAAGTGGAGAGGAAGGGCAACTGACAACTTCTGACAGTCTGAACTTGCAGCATACAGCATAGGCACTCAGATAATTAACTGCGAACTAACTCATTCAAAACCTACTGGTACTGCACTACCAGCACGGTACAGGTAATGTGACACTGACATTCTGTTGGCAAAAAGGATAGCGAGTAAAATCTGTGATATAAAAAAAGGAAAGAGTAAAATGTGAAACTTTCAGAAATGTAAAAAGGGAAATGTGATTCTTTAATAAAAATATAAAGAGTAAAATCTGTGCAGCTGTTTCAAAAAGGAGAAAGAGTAAAGTGGCCGCAAATCACTACCATACTTTTGTATAGAGTATTTTCCAAATTTATGTTTGTTTGACTGTCCAACTATCACTTTACCAGATCTGCTGTAAACACATGTTGGCTGAAGCCTAGCTCCAATTAACTCACCTTCGCCCCAATTAACTTGTGCTCACAGCAGTCATCTCGATTATAGACCTGTACTTCACCAACTGGTATAGTGTCACCTAAATCCACCCACCACCATGCAATGGAGTCCTTGCAAACATTCGGGGTTAAACAAGTGTGCGAGCATGAACCATGGACCCATGTTCCATCCAAATTTCCATCTACTGCCAGAGCAGAATCTCCACCATAACCATAATTACTACTTTGACCGGTTAATTTTCCAGAAGCGATGTTAACTAAACATAAAATTGTGAATTATTATAAAACATAAATATACAGTATATATATATATAAATATGACTTCGTTTAACATTTCTTTTAGTCAACACGAAAGCAAATGAACAACAAGCCAATATAGTGGCTGATGAGGGCCGGTTGCCATATATATATACAAGCAATAACACCGGTACACAATATATGATAATCTAAACGCTCAACAGAAAATATTGTAAGTAATATAAATGTAAATAATATGTCTCACACATACGTAAACACAACACACATACACCCCAATAACCCACACACACACACACGTACACCACCCGAGCAGCCCCGATACGCAGACCCGAAGGCGCCAAAAACAGCGTGCAGAACGAGCCATAATGGCCATTTGAATAGGTAACATATTTTTTTAAAGTAAGATTGCGATAGTGTTATTCAACCAATCCGGGATGGCCCGGTCCTTTAATTAAGAGTTCGCATATATATAACATAATGTAAAAAATGCTGCACCCCCAACACCAACATAAACAAATTATTATATAAAGGTGTATAAGGTACCAATGGGGGTGGTTTCTGGTAATATCAAATTTTATATGAGTCATTTATGTTAGATACAGTAGATAAGGCTAATAATGCGGATACCTGTCTTGTTATTTATAATTCACCTAATTTAATTCTAATTCAACCATCTAATTCATCTATAAAGAAGCATTAAAATCATAAAGTGAGTGTGTTAGTAGATGAAATCCTTACTGACTACTACCAGACTACCAGATACTGGATGTTTGAAACTGAATGATGAAAGGGAAAAAGCCAATAATTTGGGAATGAGGACAGCAACAACTGATGAAGAATATCTTGGAAGCAGAAGATATACCACTCGTACAGTCATATACATTTTACAGATGACATAGACCTGGATAACTACTACTAAACAAAGTGGATAGGCCTGATACGGAAGCTGGATTGCATTAAATACGACCAAGACCGATGGAAACTTGACCACAATTGATAATAATCCACTATTGTAAGTATGGTTGACTGACGACGACTTCCAGGGGTGTAAACACTACGCCGACAACTGACAACCAACGCCGACAACCATTATTAAAGCTAATTAATGTTAATTGTCAATTGAGGGAAAGAAACAGGTTACAGTGGAAGGTTATTCTAACCAAAACAATAACGAGAGTGACGAACTCAGGTTATATTTTCATAATTGCTCTTGTCGGCAGTGGTTGTCGGCTGTTGGTTGTCGGCGTAGCGCTTATGCCCGACTTCCAGTACCTTGGGTCAATTATAGGGAGCATCAAAAAAGCAAATACATGGGGGTCGAAATGGACAATGGCGAAATACATTTAACAAAGACATTAACAAAGGACAACACTAAACGCCGAGCTTTAGGTACAATAGTATCTGTAGTAACTACTTTACATGAAAGTAGACTACGATTCAGTGGGCACTGTATGACGAGCATACCAGATCTACCTACAGTTCTGAGATAAGGATAAGGAATAAGGATCAGGATAAGGAATATCAAGATACAATAAAATATGATACTGTTCATTGAATACACGATATTGTGTCAAGCATGGAAAATCTGAAAGCCTCATTTCCACTGTCCGATCTTGCACGACCTATTAGTATTTATCTATGAATATATATTGTTCACGTTCAATGATAAATTTATTTAGTTATATACAGATATTGTTAACATCTAAATCTTATATCGTTTGTCTTATATCTTATATGTATCCTCACATGGTGGTGCTTTAATCGCTATCAAATCCGGTATACCATATACCACACTAAACATCAAGGATGAGCTATCCGATAATTTTAATCTCTTAACCAATGCCGTTTGTGCTTGTACTTGTATTTTAAACAATAGGAAAATAGGGCTTGTATGTATATACAATCCCCCAAGTGAAAGTATATATCGTATTCCAATATCTAATTTTATTATTCTTTTTAACATAATCAAAAACTGGGAAATAAATCTCAATGATTTAATTATTTGCGGTGACTTGAATCTGCCTAATGTGCATTGGGACTCATTTTTTTCTAGGGATCCATATGAAAGTGCATTTTTAAATATTTTTGATGAATTTAATTTTAAACAATACGTTACATTCCCCACGAGAGGTACAAATACGCTAGACATATTGCTTTCGAACTCTAATAACCTAATTGTGGATGTAAATTCATTTTTCGAAGGCTATAATTATTTGAAAACTAATTGTAAATCCGACCACCATCCAGTACAAGTCATACTAAATGCAGCACCAAAACGTGTTCCCACCATTAACTCAACTAATCGTCATAGTTTCTGTAAACTTGATGTGGGTGTTGCCACAACCATCTGCACAAAGAACCCCTTCAGCGTAACGGTTGGACCCCATACAATAGAAGACCTAGATAATTTACTCACAAGATGGTACGAATGGATTGGAAAAATAATTGAAGCTAGCGTACCAAGACGAACTCTCCATCGCTCAATCTTACCACCATGGGTTACCCAACACACCTCACACAAATTACACAAACTGGAAACATTGAAACGCAGAGTTAAAAAATACCCCGAACACAAAAAGCCACCACCATCTCTATTGAATAAACTACGAAATATGGAACACGAAATAAATACGGATCTAGAAACTGACCAGGCTCAACATGAATGCAAACTAGCCAGTAGTCGCTCTATGCAACAACTCTATAAATACTTCAAATCTTTACGAAACACCAGTGCAATACCACCTCTTGTAACTTATAATGGGTATACCGCATGTACACCGGCAGAACAAGCTGACCTTTTTTCCGAATTCTTCCACTCAGTTTACAAAAAGCCAGCAATAAAAACAGCAGCAATTACTCCTCCAACATTATCCCCTACTGAGGATCCCTACCACGATAATTTTATTGACGACTACGATGTGTCTGTATCCACTGTACAACTACTCCTAACATCACTAAATGTTACCAAAGCCAGAGGCCCCGATAGCTTACCACCACGTTTCCTCCAACAATTAAGCGTACAACTAGCACCATCTTTAGCTGCATTATTTTTGGTGTTTAAAGACAACTGTTACTTTCCACGAGAATGGAAACATGCATCAATATCACCACGACATAAGAAGGGCAATAGAACTCCAGTACCGCTTTACCGTCCAATATCTTTACTTGCCATCCCCTCGAAAATTCTAGAACGATGTATCTACATGCCAATTTACAGCCATCTTCGTCCACTTTATCATCGCGCTCAGTATGGTTTTAGAAAAGGCCGCTCGCCTGTTCTTCAACTGCTTGTGGTTTTAGATAAAATATATCACGCTATAGAAAATAATGATTCAACAATAGAAATAATTTATCTAGACTTTCAAAAGGCTTTTCACTCAATATCTCATAGTTCGGTGCTACTAAAGTTATGGAAATTAGGAATTCGGGGAAAACTATGGGAAATGATACGTAGCTATCTATCAGATAGAACTCAATCAGTGAAAGTTGTGGATGCAGTGTCAAAAACTAAAGATGTTGACAGCGGGACTCCGCAAGGAAGTATTCTAGCAACATTGTTATTCTTAGTAGAATCGAATGACCTACCGAACATTTGCACACAAACAGACCCTTATCTACTCGCTGACGATTGCAAACTTGTTTCCATATATCCGACAACCAATCCCCCACAAATACAAGACGATTTAAATAAATTATCAGTCTGGGGTCAAAGTAACGGTCTTGAATTTAATATCAGCAAATGTAAACAACTTATCTTTCAAGGGCAGTCCAACGTAAAATTTATTAATAGCCATCCGATAGAACGAACCACCTCAGAAAAAGATCTGGGAGTCACCTTCTCATCGAATATTACCTGGACCGCACACGTAACTGAAAAATGCAGTAAAGGAAACATGGCCTTCCAACTAATAAAACGTAACTGTGCATCAAATCTTACCGCTCTATCGAAATTAAATATGTACAAATCTATGATTCTACCGATAATAACCTATGCCTCACCATGTTGGTCTCCAAATAAACACGACCTATCACGTATAGAGAGTCTACAACGACGTGCCACTATCTGGATACTACGAGATAATGAATCGACCTACACAGATCGGCTCAAATCACTTAACATACTCCCCCTTTCTCTCTACCTACAACTCCTAGATTTGATGACGCTGTCGAAGATTATCGCTGGAAAATGCGATATCAACTGGGAAGAACACCTCAAACTAAGCAGACCATCAAACCAAAATACTCGTTCAAATGATCGGATTTTATTTAATGTTGTGCGGCCGAAGAAATGCAAGTCAGAACAAAACTTTTGGTTCCGAGTACCTTACATTGCAAATGTATTACCTAATCGAATCAATTTCACAAACCATGTAGGGCTTAAATCTCGTCTGATCGATTTATTTTGGAGGTACTTCATTAAACACTACTCAATTGATATTCCCTGTAGCTGGTCGGTGTGCTGCAGCTGCGTCTTGATGAACTGTAGAAATAATAACTCTCGTCTCGATGATTTATACCCATAGATAACGACTTATATTCTATAATGCTTTATTTAATTAATACAAATTTTATTACATTTCACATCCACTCTGACCCTTTTAACTTCTTCGTTTAATCTCATAATTAGCACGGCCTTTTTGAGACCAATTACATACAGTAATAATTTTAACTCGATGTATTTTAATGTACCTTAAATAATTATTAACTCATATTTTAAACTAAGTAATGTATGAAATGTATGTAATGTATCTCTTATGGGGGAAACCCCATCACCATATAATACTATAGTTAAATTGTCTATGCAGTCTTTGTTCAGTTCTAAGTTATGGTGTAAATTTATATTAATAATAATAATAATAATATAATTAAATATTACAGTAGGCCAATCTAATTTTGGTTACTTAATATAAAAATGACATCATTATAGCGCCTATTGAATATATGAAACGGCCTTTCCAATTTATTGTTACTGATTGTCTCGCTGCTTTGTAGAACATGGGACATAAAATATGGGATTGTGAATTGAAGAGTGGTTGGTTTAATTATCAACCATTTTAATTTGAAAATAAGTCACACCACTATATATATTGAAATACATTGACCAACATTGGCACTTCCAAATTACACATAACACAAATGATAAATTAATCTACATCAAATCACATACAGTAGACAATTGTACATATAATGTAGGCTACATAAATGTAAATAAAATTTGATGAAGATTTATGTTCTTTCATTATGCGAGTGATGCTTTGATTAATCCTGATTTCAAAATACTGTTTAAACAGTGACAATTTAATACTTACTACTTACCTGATGTTGATTTGCACATTCCACAAGAATTCTCACAATATTTTATCATATAATTCGACATGCATGGGTTTTTGCCTTTCTCCAAGCTTCCAACGAAGTTATGACCACACAAGGATGACTTGTCAAAGCATCCTATGGGCACTGTAATAAAATATTTATGAATTAAAGACAGTAATGTATAGAAAAGTATAGTAGTCCATTTCTGATGAACATTTATTGGTAGTAAAAATGAGTCTGAAATTGTCTAATATATACAAAAGTTATCATTAGTGCATTATTAATCAAAATTGTCTCAAGTGGCAAGTGGCAGGGCCTTATTATTGTATTATATAATATTATAAGGATGAAAATGAAATTAATTATAAAGTTAGAGAAGGAAAAAGTTATTGTTAAGTACAGTTTCAATTCATAGAGATTCATATTCACCATAATAAAACCATTATGATGGTAAGTTCCAACATAACATAAGGTACAACATTATTTCATTTTCTATAGTTATAATTGGCTGGCCACATGATTTATTAACTAAGGTATCGACGAGCCGACTACAGGACGTTCATAGTTACGTGAAATAATTTAAAGTGTGTATAAAACTTTGAGTTTACCGTATAAAACTTGGAGTTTACCGTATAAAACTTCGATTTTACCGTATAAAACTTGGTGTTTAACGTATAAAACTTTGAGTTTACCGTATAAAACTTGATTTTTACCGTATAAAACTTTGAGTTTACCGTATAAAACTTGATTTTTACCGTATAAAACTTGGAGTTTACCGTATAAAACTTGGTGTTTAACGTATAAAACTTGGTGTTTAACGTATAAAACTTGGTGTTTAACGTATAAAACTTGGTGTTTACCGCATAAACCTTTGGAGCTTACCGTATAAAACTTGGAGATTAAGGTATAAATAACTTGGAGTTTACGTATACAACTTAGTGTTTGCCGTATAAAACTTGGTGTTTAACGTATTAAAAACTTGGCCATTTACGAACAACTCTTTGATTTATCAATCTCAGCGTTTCAAAATTGTTTGGTTTTGGCTAAAATTTTGAATGTAGTGCCTAAGATGCTATTCTACATGACAGGTCAGAAAAAAAATTGTTCTCTATTTAATATTAGTTAATACTAGTTAACAATAAAAAAAAATTGGTTGCGCTTAAAACCCTAAGGCTTTTACAGTTTTGAATCTAATCACATGAAAGTTTTTTTATATGATAGATCAAAGATGGGGCAACATAACTATCAGGCGAAATTTTGTGAAAATAATTCTGCACCGCTAGGTGGCGCAGCAAATTTAGGCAAATCTTTAGGTTTGTTATAAATAGTATTAAATTTTATTAACAAACAATTTCGAAAAGTTGTCTAATACTTTTAGAAGTAGTTGGGTTTTGAAGTTGACAATTTCATTAAAAAAATATTTTGAGATAATCGACCTTTCATTATACATATGTAGTAATAGTAATTTCAATAGCTGGAAAACTAAAAAACCTATTAAATAGCGGTTTTCAGATTTGTAAACACCATTCAATGGTGCATTATAATAGACCATAAAAAAATTTATACATTATTTTGGACAAAAATGGTGTACCCCCCCCCCCCCCCCCCCTTAATTGGTAGCCATTATTAACTAACTGTCTGCATCACACAGGTCACATGTAACAGGACAGCGGTGCCATGCAATGTATTGTTGAATTGCGTTGTCAGAGTGACAGTCTATGCTGCTGCATTCCTCTGTGTCGAAACATCCTGGAACTGCTGCCGCTGAAAGGAGGAAGTGATGTGGTGTTTATTGTTACTAATTTATATCAAAGTTTATAAAAATAAATACTTGTTAAAATTTATTTTACAATTGTTTGTCAGGGCTTGCCTTAACAGATTGTCTTATTGATTGTCTTCCAAGACTATCTATATTGTATCCCCATAATGCTTCTACAAATATTAATAAATTAATAAAATTATATTATTCTTTGTTTATTCTTTAGGACCGCAGATTGAGATAATAAAGCTGCTAACACAAGTTGCTTTGCAACTGATTTTCGATCCCAGCCCCGTGCTACAAAAGATGAACCATACTCACTTCGATTTTCATATTATAATTAAATATAAAAGAAAAAAATGAATCAAATAATAAGCAGAGAGAAACAAAAAGAAGACATCCATCTTATAATAGCAGACCACAGTTAAATATTTTATGAATTATCAATTACTGCCTTTTTTTAAAAATGAATAATTTGTTTCAGATTGTTACAAGCCGCGCATCTACATTAAAGAATTTAGTGCACCGTCTAGATTGGCATAAGAATCACACGAATCGGCAGTAATATAAAATACACAAGAGCCAATAAATGTGAACGAACTTAAGTATTTATTTCCCCTTGAAATATACATTTATTATAGGAACTGGTCTAGGGGATCTTAACCTCGAATGGAAAAACCCTGACACCACGCTGATGAGACCCAGTAAGGTCGTAACGCGTACGTTGTTTGGAGATATATGATATATTAATTTAGTATCAAAATTACGCGATTCCTAAATTTGTAAACTACCCGGTTAAACAAAGTACGAATGTGATGGGATTAGGCCTAAAATTGCACCAATAAAATATAAGTTATTTTCGGTAAAATAAACTTATCCTTCGAGGTTAAGACCCCTAGCCTAGATACCTTCCTATAATATATGTATAATAACAACACCTCGAAAACATAGCTTGCCAACACATTGTTACTACCCTTGAAATATGTCCCATCTACAACAAACAAACAGAGGAAATTCCACGTAAAATGAAATTTTACATGTGCGGCAAAAAAATGTATTTTATTTTCTGGCCTAAAGTGTGATATAAATTGGAACAAAATACAGCTTGCCAACACATTGTTACTATCAATAATCAAAATTGGAACTGGGTCGATAACAATCTACAGCAATAGACAGACATTTCCGTGAGACCTCGGGGTCCGGTCGGGGCATTCAATAAATCACTAGGGATTAGCACCATAATATTGACTCCTTTAGTGATAGTGAGGGTACGCCATTTTCGGACAACACTTCGATTTATCACTCTCAGCGTTTCAAAATTGTTTGGTTTTGGCTATAATTTGGAATAATGGTGCCTAAGATGCTATTCTCATACATGACAGGTCAGAAAAAATCGTTATTTAATATTTACTAGTAAACGATAAAAAAACTTGGTTGCGCTTAAAGCCTAAGGCTTTTACAGTTTTGAATCTTATGACATGAAAGATTTTTTTATATTAAAGATCAAAGATTAAAATAACTATAGGGGAAAATGTTTTATTTACAAAGAATTTCAAAAAGTTGTCTGATACTTTTATGCAGGTTGACTATGTAGACACCCACAGAAATTTTCAGACTAATTTCTCAAAAATTCTAGAAGTAGTAGGGTTTTGAAGTTGACAATTTCATAAAAAAAATATTTGGAGATAATCGACCTTTCATTATACATAGTAATACAGTAGTAATTTCAATAGGTCTCCCTGAATGGAAATTGTTATAACTTGAAAACCAAAAGAGCTATTAAATAGCGGTTTTCAGATTTGGAAACACCATTTAAACATGCAGTATAATCGATCATAAAAATAATTTCGTAATATTCTGGACCAAAATGGTGTACCCCCCCCCCCCCCCCCCCCCCCCTCCTCTCCTTAAGTGAAAAGAAAATGAACATGAAGAAATTGATAAAACGTGAATGACAACGTGAATGAGAACGTGAAAGAATGACAATTCCGTTTGGAATCAATTCATCCACTAGGTCTAAATGTTTTGAGTGAAGCAATTATTATTCATGTCAATCACCCACCTTCATCGTTTAAGTTGGAACAGATGCTATGTCTACAAGCTATGGGGCATTCTTTCAATATGAACACTGTGTTTGACCTACATTCTCCATTATCTGCCCAGAATTTGCAACTGTCCACGACATCATTACATTCCTCTGAAATAAAATAAAACTTTTTAATTATTTTAACATTTAAAAAATACAATTAAGGGGTGGGGGGGGGGGGGTTATTGTTTATATTATTTAACAGAGCCGCTGACTGCTTGTTGAAGAACTGACTGGCCGTAGGCATGATAAAAGCTAGACATATTGAATATAAGGATGTTATTAAAACAGTTTAGTAGTCTCAATAGCAGATTACTGGTATATTACAGTAGTTTACTTTACAGCATGGTATTGCAGTATAGATATGCGGCACGCGGTGAAAAACTGTTCACCTTCAAGATACTATAAATAGCCAACTGGCTACACAATGAACATATTAGAGTATATAAGGTAGAGGAAATATGGTCTGTTAGGTCTACACACATTGTGGCCTTGAAGTTGATACAAAAAATGGACAGATGCAACCCTCCCATTGGCTGCATAAATATCACCCCATGAACCCCCCCCTCCCCCGTTTTATATGATAATGAGCGCTTAGCGGAGGTGAATCCGCTAACACTCCCCCCATGCTATCTCCCCGGTTGGAAGATAGCATCTAACGAAAAGTGCGCTCCATTCCGCGGATCTATTATCGGATATGGGGTGGGACTATCTTCTCTGGGGCCAGTTTCCCGAGCTGGATCCACTGGTTCTGATGTTGCTACCCAACCTTGGCACACTTCCAGCTAAGGTGTGCCAAGGTATGCTGTCTCTCCATAGCTTAAATTGGGGTACCATTGGGTCCGGTCCGTTAGAAGGCGCGAATTTCCTCTCTCCTCACATACCCCGATAGTCCCATAGGATTCATCCTAATCCCCTACTCGCTCCCCATATTTTCCTGGATGTTACACCCTATCTCTCAACCTCACCCTGTTCTCTCGTCCTCACTCTCCCCGGGTTTCCACAGTCTCACCAACGTGGGCCACACATGCGATGACTGAGGTTGTTATGTTCTCGTCCAGTGGTGTTTGTCTGGTGTATTGTCAGAAATCCCCCCTCTCAGTAGCTAGTTGAGATAGCATGTATTTCTGACTTAATCGAACCTAAGCTTGGGACTTCTTGTTGCATATTACATTTTGACTTATAATATTACGCTACATTATTTTAATGAAATAATAGTTTGTGCCTTGAAGGCAGCTTGTCCATTGGCAATGTTTCTGCTAATAAGCTCCTTAGTCCTTCCACTTAGGTTCCTCGCCCCTATCTCCTTCGTCGTGTGAAATACTGTTATACTCTACCATCCCACCCTCTCACCTAATCTGTGTTGCCTTGACAATTGCTTGATCTGACATTGCTTTCGCCGTGAGGACCAGCCAGTGCATAATCTTGTACTTTGGCAGCCTCATGGAGTGAATAAGCATGGTGGACAGCCCATGACTTTCTTGAGACGCATCTTAAAGGACACTGGCCTTAAAGATGCGGATGATCTAGCAAATGTCATGGGTGATAGGGAGTTGTGGCGGTGCAATTTTGTTGACAAGCCGGCACAGCATTCTTAAAAATGCAGCTGCAATGCAGCATGCCGATCCTAGTAGTAGTAGTAGTAGTAGTAGTAGTTGCCTTTTCAAGGCCCGGATCAGATGAGGCACTAGTAATTCTGATCTTAATTACCATCGGGATAGCTACTCTACTTATATGACTGACTCCATCTACCTTTGTTCTTCCTTTGCCCAATTTTTGTGTCAACGTGATTATCCCTAGTTACCCACTGTATCAACTACTATTATAATGCTATTACTTATGCTACACTCTATCCATTCCACTATATATCTTAGCTACCTCTCATAATTCCTCGTATGGAACACTTCATCCACATCAGTAAAAAATATCGTTCTATTAACCCAGCCTCTGTAGTACACGAGTTTGTATGTATGTGTACAAGTACGTGTCACTATCGTAAAATGCTTCATCCCTGTCATAGTTTCATCCTCTCTTGATCATAGAATGCAAACAATCATGTCCTCCTTATTGATACATTGCACATCCACATCTGCTGGCCATCCCCTAAATAAGTACACTGGCCTCAAAGCTTCCAATGACCGTGGGTCATGATTCAGTATGCATAATGATCTACCATTTGCTGCCCCCTCGCACTTTGCCAGCTCAGTACCCAACACGTCTTCCTCAACTTCATCCTTAGTGAAGTGAAATAATGGCTCTTCATGGATCTTCCTTATCAACTGGCTGAATCTCTCATCACCCTCCGTTTAGTTTCCCTCTTCAGTGGGTGTTCAAGAGCACCGAATGCAGACTGGACAGACTGATGAGGTTCTGATTAAGGGCATGGGGGGCGGTTGGCGACTCGCCCTCGCGTCAGCAGATGATAGTGGCAATGTTGGAATTGGTCTATTGATGAATCCAACTGCACATGCAGCATTGTACAAAATAGACCAAATCTCAAACCGCATCATCCGTTGACACTTCTCCTGTTCTGGAATACTGGCTAAGAAGTTTCCTAAGGTGATTCTGATTGTGTGCTATTCCCTAACTAATGTTGCCCCAGTAGAGGGGGTGGAAAATTTCTCCCACAATCTACAAGCAGCTACTGATGGAGTGGATCAGCATGCATTCTTAACATTACAGGTAGATTTTAATGAAAGTCTGCATCAATCACCTACATCGCCCTGGGTCTATAGCAATAGTGTTAACCGAAATTCCGTCCATCTTCAGGATTTTATCTTTGGAAATGGATTGTTTTCGGCTGGAACCCAGTTCAAGAAACGAACTGGATAGCCATGGACTCATAGTAGACCCAGTGGTCACAAGTCCCAGATAGACCATATTCTGTTTCGTAGAAAAATACAGGAGCTCTATACAAGACTGTAATGTATTTACACTTCGACACTTCTGCAGTGATCACCGCCTTATTGTGGCCAAGGCAAGAATTAGTCTGCGTGCTAGCAGAACGACGAAATCTGTCTTGCGCGGCGTGACTGCCCCTTTCTGATGCAACAGCCAAGTGTGAGATCCAGCTTCACACGAAAAGCTGAGCAACAGGTATGAGGTTCTTGCCTCTGTGGCAGCAGATCACTGCGAGGGCTATACTGCCTTCACAGAAGCAGTTAAGATAGCAGCTGCAGTCGAAGGTTCCCCGTCGCCGTCATCCCATAGGAAGCATTGACTATCGCTATCCTCTTCCGTCCCTCAGACTTGGTTGAACATTCCTTCAATGTCGCAGGTGAAGGCGTACTTACCGTATCTCCCGTTCGTTTTGGCGGAAGCATCTACCACCATCATCCTCAACTTTCCTTTCTTAGGATCCAATACGACATGAAGTGAATTGCTGTAAATCTACGCTACTACATTACGTATCTGCCCAATTTGAATTAGCCAAATTTAAGGAGCATATTTTGCAAAAATCGGTTTATTAGATTTGTACTTTTCGATGTGGGCGCAACCTCAAAATATTTGATTACAAGCACAATTTATTTTGAAATTTTCGAAATTTCTATGGTCATTCATGAGTTTGTCACTAATAAGTTTTGGACTTTATTATTAATTGTGATTGCTATCGGACTTTCTATCCAAGTATGTAAGTGTTGTGGTACGTCATTTTTGGAACAGTAAAATTAGGGCATGGCACACTTCAAATTGAGATTATGTTCTTAATTTTGAGGGGCCACCCCCCTTAATTCCGGTGTGTCAACTGGGGTGTCCTCATCATGAAATTTCCGAAAATTGAAAATATTAAATTTTCATGTTTTAAGTTTAAAAGTCGGTTTCCATTGTTATATAACCTACTACAGCCGAAGCCCGTCGCAGCCTGTCGAAGCCGAGGCCTGAGCCGAATCCCCTCCACCGTTGCATCTAGTGCTATAAGCACCCCAGTGATAGGGTTATTTACATCAATATTTTCCAAGAGTAATTATCTTTATAAAGTAATTTTAAGTGTATTAATACAATATAATATTGATCTTACCAGAAGTATATCCTAAATTAATGTGCTGGCCAAATACCACAACCACTGAAATTGTCATCACTACCCTGTGATACATTCTCAGAGAGAATCCTGTGTGTCTGTTTCAAGTTCAGGTTTCAGTTAAAGTTCAAGTTTCAGTTTTTATTCAGAATTCTGAATCAAGATAAAATAGGCCTACAGTATTCTGCAAAAGTAACGACTTTATTAAAGTTTGGAGTGAATACAACAGTTTTTGCAATTATTTGAATCTCAGTGTTATATTTATAATAATCTGTTGTCTATTATTTGACTTTATTATTATATAATATAACTAACAAACTGATTGAAAGACAAATTATAATGTGAATTTTCTACAGATCTAAAGATAAATCTATTAAACGGTGTAAAAATTTAACGTTATTGTAGTATATAAATTGACTCATGCATGTTGAAATGTCAACACTTATATGAGCATTAAAATGACAATATTTATATGAGCATTGAGCATTAATATGACAACACTTAAATGAGCATTAAAATGACAACACTTATATGAGCATTAAAATGTCAACACTTATATGAGCATTAAAATGACAATATTTATATGAGCATTGAGCATTAATATGACAACACTTAAATGAGCATTAAAATGACAACACTTATATGAGCATTAAAATGACAACACTTATATGAGCATTGAGCATTAATATGACAACACTTAAATGAGCATTAAAATGACAACACTTATATGACCATTAAAATGACAATATTTATATGAGCATTGAGCATTATTATGACAACACTTAAATGAGCATTAAAATGACAACACTTATATGAGCATTAAAGTGACAACACTTATATGAGCATTGAGCATTAATATGACAACACTTAAATGAGCATTAAAATGACAACACTTATATGACCATTAAAATGACAATATTTATATGAGCATTGAGCATTATTATGACAACACTTAAATGAGCATTAAAATGACAACACTTATATGAGCATTAAAGTGACAACACTTATATGAGCATTGAGCATTAATATGACAACACTTAAATGAGCATTAAAATGACAACACTTATATGACCATTAAAATGTCAACACTTATATGAGCATTAAAATGACAATATTTATATGAGCATTGAGCATTAATATGACAACACTTAAATGAGCATTAAAATGACAACACTTATATGAGCATTGAGCATTAATATAACAACACTTATATGAGCATTAAAAATTATCACAAAATTATGCTGTTGTATAAAAACAATTAAAACATCGTTGGAATACTCAGTTAAACTTAAAACAGTTGAGGAATAATCGAAGGCGATTATGTTGTCGCTTCAAGTTAAGGCATTTTTCTCCTAATATGGATTTGCAGCATATGTTTGAATCGCGGCTCTGTTAGAATGAAATCGCTTTGTATAACAATGTAGCTATGCAACAATCAATTGTATTATGGTGTCTTGCAATGATGATGACTTGCCCTTCCAGCGGTAACTATTATAAGAGGTAATATATTGTTCTTGTTTTGGGGATTTAAAGACGATTTTGAGTTCTTCAAGATATTGTCTCTCATTGACAGGATATTGTGGAATTTGCACTTGTTTTGCCGAAAGCCAAAATGATGAGTATATAGAAAATATCAACATTATTTAAATTATTATAATTATGCTTCGTAATTTGATGACGAGATTAAATGTAACAAGCTGGCAAGCCTGGAGGGTTCACGGTCCTCCTACTTAATCAGTACAATAATAATACGTTTTCGTTCGGGTAGGCCTATGTTTCCTTTTCACTTGTTCCCATCGTAGGCGACCTCATGCTCATCCCACCACGACCACAACCACCAGTTACGAGTTGGGTAGGCGTCTACCGGCAACCGGTAAGTAATTAGGCGCCACACGACGTCATCCCGCCATCCGCCAACATTTATACCGGTACGGTAAGCCTACCACCTACCGGCTGGCTACCATCGCACCATAGGTCTACCGCCTATGCCTACCGGTCAACCGGTAACGGTAGGCTACCGCGTACCGGTACAGCGGTACTCAAAGTCGTACCGGTCGGTAGGCTATTGTCGTAATTGACAAATGCAGGATTAAACCGTAACCCGTTCCGGTACCGGTACCATATGCATCTGAACGACTGGACGGTTAATCTCATAGCATAGCTGCATAGGCCTACCGGTAGTCAGTGCGAAGTCGCCTGCGAACATGGCGAAATATTATATTTACTGCTAGGGCTAGGCTAGGACCTACTGCTGTACTGACCTATGACAGTATGAAGATAGGCAGATAGGCCTACAGTGGTCAGGTAGTACCGGTCCGGTATGCCTACTACAGGCAGACAATCAGACAGTACTAGCAGTGCTAATTAATTACCTTAATTAAATCTTCAATTAGGTCATAATATAGTTCCAAATTTAAAAATCGGCCTCCGTTAATCGATTTAGAAATAATTCAGGTACCTCCATGCCAAATATCAGAATCATTCATTGCGTTCCCTATGACAAGATAGCTTTTTCCTAAACCATGCGAAAACACGCAAATATAGCGCTCACATCGCACAAATACCATCTCAACACCCAATTTTTTGTATGAGCCTTCGCCATCCCTATATCTAACTTTTGTCCAAATTTTGTTTCGATTGATTAATAAATAACTGAGATATCGCTCTGGACACACACACACACACACACACACACTAACACACACACACACACACATTACGGTAATAATGGTCACTTATGTCAAGGACCGTGAACCAATATAAGACTTCTATGCTAATATAGTATAGTGTACAGAAAAGCACAAAAGAACAAAAGCTTAAATTATAAAGTCACGTCTGAAATATTAAACTCGCAACTTTAATAAAATAATAAATAACCTAAGTAAATTATAATACATTTTATATCAATTGTGTAATTCTTGAGAAATTATACTGAATATAAACCCATTGCCATGATTATCAACTAAATGAACACTTCAAATTAACAGTATTCCACCCAAACCAATGAAACTTCATTGAAGTCGATATGAGTGCCACCATTATAAGGACATTTATTAAAAAAAAAAGTACCTCCTGACGTGAAATTCGGGCTCGGTTCAACCGTCTTTTATTGAGTTTGATTGACTATTGATTATTTTCTTTGTTTATTTTACATGGGGATCTGCAGGGCCTAACTGCTAGTCTATAACCAAATATGCAAATATGCATCACAATCTGAATTTCGTCGTAAAATTGCTGAGATATGGGCTTTCGAAAGTTCCATGGTTTTCCACCTGTGCGAGATTTTTTATTCTATTTAATAAATCCAACATATTCTAGAACATTTTGTTACCCATACGAATGACAGTGTCATCCTTTAGAAGTAGGAGATGAATAAGTTCTAAAAACCCATCTGATGTTACAGCGCTATATATTAAATGCACCAATGAGTCTATGTATAAACAGAAAAGAAAAATAATTGTCAGTGCACCCTGATAGTTGAATACCTATATGATAGTAGGACACCTATTATAGTTGAAATAATAGCATCTGTTTTCAAAATATTCCTAGTGGAGGAATATATAGTAGTTTGGTGGCACATAGCATTAATTTACCGCGACCCAGATTTTAACCTAAGCAATAAAAGATCCCTAGGGACCCGGTCCACAAACAGTACAAATAAACGAGCCTTTTCAAAAATTACAGTCTATTATTAAATGTATAGTAATTATGTGTTCTACCCACGCCCTCCCTGTAAAGTGTACACCCACTTGACATTTATTAATTTTGTACCATTTAATTAGACTTGCATTTAACATCCTGTAGGATCGAATATTTATTTAAAGTTGTCGCTATTGAGATTCCCCGGTAGTTGCCACAAACTTTTCTAACCCCACTTTTACTACCAATGTGCTTAAGAACCCACGAATTTGGTAGTAAACCATAACCCAATACAACATTAAACAGTTAAACAGTGATAGAAAGAACATAAGCCAATTACCCGTAACTTTTATTTAATAATGCCAATTTTATTAAATTAATAAATAATTAATTCCATAGCATCTGCGAGTACCTCTTCTGTGAAGTTGTTGTTGTCTCGCAGGGGGATATATGGAGCCGATTCGGTGTCCACATCAATATCATGTGCGTCCGGCGGATTTAACAGCGATTCAAAATGTGATTTAAACTGTTGATCGCTAGGTGTGCTCTTGTATTCATCGCTGTCGCCATGGCAGAGCTCCGCTTTCCCCGTCACCCGAATTGAGGAGCTTTTCCCATCTATGTGGCCTTGCATCTGTAGACTTCACATTGGTTTTCGGTGGCTGTACCCTGCACGCATTTGCTATTATTATTTATAAGAGCGGACAGGTTGGCCAGCTGTGAGTTTAACAAATTGAGGTCGCCATTTGAATAGTAAATCAATGTTGGTGGAGTAATCAACGACAGCCTCTATGTGAATTGATTGCAGTTGACAACCTCATGTGGTAGACCCCGATGATCGCATTGAGTTTCATGGTCAGCATGCACATAGTAATGACTAAGATCACCCAACAATGAAGATCTTTCCAACAGATCAGAAATACTAATAGGGGTAGAGCAACTGGTAGAGACAACAACCGAGAGAGCTGCATGATCGGAGTAGCGGCACATCTGGTCAAGCAACAAAGCAGTTTTATCGACAAAGCAGAACCTTTGTAGACACACAAGTCGAACTCACCAAAACGACGACCATAGTAGATTAAATGATTAACAATAACAGATTTGGTTTAATTTCAAATTGTCCTTGTTAGCAGATGCAGAAACAGTTCCTCCTGTATACTCTCGAACAGAAAAAAGGCCCCCTGGACTGACCACAAAATTCGGAAGTGCCGAAATGACCTCTATAAGGCGCAGAAAGAGTCCCGACTCAAACAGACTACAGCAACCAAGAATTCAGTTAAGGCTGCATCTAGGTCCCTGAACAGGCAGTACTCTGTTAATCTACACGAGTGTTGGAAGCTCATTTATCCCATCATAGTAGACATGTACAGACATTTGTGTCTACTGTTGACGGTGACACAGAACCATTCGAATTCTTATGGGGAGTCCTCCAGGGTTATATACTTGCGCCATTCTTGTTCATAATTGTGGTTGACTATGTTCTACGCATGTACCTATATCAATGATGAAATAATGAAACCATCATCAAATAATGATGATGGGGTGATGATAAATAACTCCACCTATTGGCTCCAGGAGTCGAGGAAATCCTGCCAAGTACCTAACTGATCTAGACTTTGCTGATGACTTAGGAGTAATCTCAGAATCACTCGAGGGAGCCCAACGGCTCCTCAGCTTTTCTTTGGATAGTACCATTTAATTTCTATTTTATAATCCTATATTTATACTCGCCGTTTAGCTACAAGGGCTATGGCCCTTCCATTGAAACTGTGTAAAACGCGAGGAACCTTCCACGAACCGACTTCCGACTGCGTCTGTAAATTCTGCTACACCACAGCAAGCAACACGTACCATTGCCTCAAATGTAACTCAATATCAGCCTTCAGACCCCTCACTGTCAGCGCTCTCCATTATAACATAAGAGAGAATTTATTGTTCATTGTTATCGATTGTTCATCGAATTATTGCTATATTGTTTGTACATTCATGATTTTACTGCTTTATAAGCCCTTTTACTCATACAGGCGGGGTAGCTCAGGTTGGTTGATCGCATTAAATAAAATGAGTACCAGTTAAATAACTGGGAGCAAATCTTGGGATAGGAGTAGCCCCCACCCTTACCTTCGGGTAGGAGCTATCGAAAGAGGAGCCTTCGGGTCGCCTCCGACATCGGCCGTCTGTTTACTTTGCTTGCTTACTTACTCATACAGAGTCTAAATAAACTTTTAAAAAAATATTCATACCGGTACACGGCTAATCTTAAACTGTGATAGTGTTGTGTTTCAGAGGGGGCAATGTATACAAGTGGTGGGCTGAGAAATTGCATCCAAGATGGGTGGTGGACTTGAACTGGAAAATGTTTATTGAAGTCATGCTACATTTAAATAATATAGAAACAAATTAACAACAATTTTAAGGAACGCTGAAAAAAACTATTACTCAACACAATTCAACGCTAATGCTGCTAACATCCTCAAGACTTGGCTGAGCCAGCCAGTATTGCCAACTTACTAAACAAGCATTTCTCTACTATCGGATCGAAACTAGCGGACGGCATAACTCCTTTTACTTATTCTCCACTCAAGTACATAATAAACAAACGATCAAACTCATTCGCATTAATTAAAACAACATATGTTGAAGTTCATTACCTAATATCGCAGTTTTCCAGTAATAGCTACTGTATATTCCAGATTCCTTAAAATCTGCTATAAAGTCATCCCTCGTCGTCGTCGGCTGTAAATTTTGATCGCTAATAACTCGGTTATTCCTTGATGAAATTAAATGACACTTGGTATGTATGTAGTCCGTCAAAAGTTTAGAAAGAATCTGAAGTTTTGTCAAAAACGAACGAACGCAACGAGGCACAAGAAGATGACGAATATTGTGTTGAAGACTTGTGACTAACGGCAGACAACTCGTTAATGGTACTCATATGCTAAAGGATTTGCTCACTTCGTGCTGCGGGAAGACCCCACGAACGTGTATTACTTGTTCGTCGTTTGAGGATAAAATATATTGAAATTTATGGCAATCAACTTCTCAAATAAATATAATTCTCTATCTTGTTTAACTACCATCACCATTCATTTAACAAAGACGATAATGTTTGGTACATAAAGATAATAGATCAATAAATTTCACATGGTTGGTACGCATATTGGATCTTTGTTCTCAAACAGGAGATTCAAAAATTATAATTAAATTCAATAAATTTCAATATTCTAGTACATGCGATAAGATTTGTTTGCTATCTGGCAAATAGATGACAACATAATATAATTGTTTTGTCCGGCAAAAATGAACACCCAAACCAATATGATCAATATGAAATCGCTAAAGCAATTTAGAATGAATTCAATCTGAACACACAGAATTCAAAAGAATGCAGCATGGAATGAGTGCAGTTTTGAAAAAATTATTGTCATGTAAGCAGTCTGAATTGAACAGAGTACTAGTAACAACGTTTATTGAACAAAGTGGCTGGCCCCGACTGTTGGCATTGCGTTATTCTAAGGCATACAGAAGCATTGAATTAAATGGCTGTAGGCATTGATTTCATTGAATGTGGCAGAATCATATTATAAAGTTACTGAAACCATTGTTATCACATAATGATATCAGAATCTGAACTGTTCATTGTAGTCATCATAGTTATCAGCTATATAAATTGTTGATTAAATTTCAGATTGACAATTTCAATTCCAAGTATTGCAGTTATACAGTTATTATTTTTTCATAAAACCAACACCTATAAACATAACCCATATTACCATGATAGATGAAGCCAAATTAGAAGTGTTTGTTAAAAAACCGCCTAACAGGATTGCGTCCTGAAGGTAGCAGCGTCCAGGAGAATAATGCCAACTGCTTTTTTCCCATTGGTGGATATCTTAACTTCCAGAACAATAATTCGGTAGCCTTCAGTTGTCGCTTTACCATCACTGCCTTTTTATGCGAAAATGTCTCGAAACCATGGTACTCATGATATGCTCCCATTCCAGATGGTCCAACTCCACCGAATGGTAATGAGAGCAGAGCAATATGAACTGCACAATCGTTGAAACAAAACGAACCGCTGGAGGTATTAGCTATCATGTAGTCGGAGACATCGTGGTCATCGCTGAATGCATATAAAGCAAGTGGTTTTTCTCTCGAATTTATGAATCGAACAGCTTCTTCTTTTCCAGATACATCCATTATTGGAAGAATTGGTCCGAATATTTCATCTTTCATGCTAGCGCACCTATCAGCATCAACTCCGGTTAGTATTGTGGGGCCAATGTAAAGATCCTTTAGATCAGTTGTGCCTCCGAATTGGATTAGATCCTTATCCTTATCTATAATTCCCTTGATTCTATGAAAATGTCGTTCATTTATAATACGACCAAGATCTTTAGAAAACTGTGGGTCTTTACCATAAAACTGCCCTATCACATGAATTATTTCATCTACAAGAGCGTTTCGTACTTTGCTGTGGCACAGCATGTAATCAGGGGAGATGCATGTCTGGCCTGTGTTCAACCACTTACCCCATGCGATGCGAGCAGCTGCAAGCTTAAGATTGCAATCTTCATCCACATAAACTGGACATTTACCTCCACATTCTAAGGTACATGGAGTGAGATTCTCTGCAGCAGCTCTCAGAATGATGCGACCGACTTGGGTGTTCCCAGTGTAAAAAATGTAATCAGTCTTTGATGCCAAAAGCTCTGTGGTCTCAGGGATGCCTCCCAATATGACCTTGAAACAGGTAGAATCCAAGTACTGTGCGACAATCTCCATTAGAAGTTGAGATGTATGTGTGGAGATAATTCTGATGGTTTTATAATGGCGCAGTTGCCAGCAGCTATGCAGCCTACAAGAGGAGCCAACGCCAACATAAATGGGTAGTTCCATGGACTAATAATTAGAACAACCCCATAAGGATCGTGATGTATATATGCTGTTTCTAGAAGATTTGCGAGATCTTTTTCGACATGAACTGGTTTAACCCATCCATATATTTTATTGAGGGCGATCTGGCAATCACCTTTGACAATATTTATCTCAGTGAGAAGTGCTTCACTTTTTGGTTTTCGCAGATCTCGAAACAATGCGTCTGATATTTCTTCTTCTTTTTCATTAAGTAATCTCATGAGATTACTCAATTGCTTTACTCGGAAACTCACAGATTTGGATTTTCCTGAATTAAAAGAAGCTCTTACATTGCTAACAGTATCTGCAATATTCGACATTGTCTTTGATCCGGATTATATTAATATATCAATTACCAATGTTAAACAATGAAATTATGGTAAGATTTTTACAATCTTGCGCTATTTGAGTAACTCAATGGTGATATGAATTGAATGTAATATGGTCATTTTATACATTTAAAATTTAGTTGCGTTTTAAATGTCTCAAAATTAAGATTATTTTTTTCCTATAATATAACAATGCTACTGTACACACTACACTAGGTCGAGCGAACTCGGACAGTGGAAATGAGATCCTTCCAGGCTTCCCGATTCTCCATAGTTGTCGCAATTTCGTTTCTCACAAGTTTAGTATCCCTTTCAAGTTGATCTATATATATTATGGCAGGTCGTCCACGACTACGCTTTCCATGAGTTGGTTGCCAGAGAAGTAGATCTGGTATGACCTCGTCTTTACTTCGCCAGCAGTGCCCACTGAATCTTAATCTGCGTTCACGGAGGGTGGTTGATACAGGTGGTATTGTACCATAAAGCTCAACGTTTGTCATGTGTTGTCTCCAGCTGATGTTTAGGGCTGCCCTTAGTAGTCTTGTGTAGCAACCATCAATTCGTTGTTCAAGTGATTTAGTCAGTGTCCAGGTCTCACCCCCGTATAAAAATACACTTTCCACTGTGGCTCGAAAGAACTTGGTCTTCAGGTGCCTGGAGAGATCTGATTTCCAGATGGTATCCATTTTTGATAGAGCTACCCAAGCCTTTGCTTTCCTAACTTCTATGTCCTTTTTGCTACTCTCTATCCATGATCCAAGGTACTGGAAGTCACCGACCTGCCTTAGTTGATTATTATCAATGGTTGTCAAGTTTCCATCAACATTAAAGGTCATGAATTCGGTCTTGGTAGCATTTATATGCAATCCAACCTCCTTAGCAGCCCTCTCCACTTTATTTAGTAAAAGCTGTGCATCTGCTAGCGTATTAGAGAGCAGGGCGATGTCATCCGCAAAGTCGGTGTCTGTGACTATAGTTGCCGGATATCTACTACTTCTGCGTTCTTGAAGTGTGAATCCCAGATCTTCACCCTTTGTGGCCGTCCTCATTGCGTAATCCAGCACAATTACAAATAGTAATGGTGCTAATGTGTCACCTTGCAGTACGCCAGCCAGGATTGAGAAAAACTCAGTTTCACCATCTGGTGAGAGTACCTGCGCTTCTGTGTCACAATATAGCAATCCAATGCCAGCAACAATTACTTCTGGTATTCCATAAGCTCTTAGGATTTCAAGCATTTTACCTCTATGGATGGAGTCGAATGCCTTCTTGAAGTCCACAAAAGTCATGACTGCGGGGAGATTCTTTGACTTAATTCCTTCAATCAGTCTCCGTAGTGCAAGTATCTGAGCTATTGTTGATCTACTTGGTCGAAATCCGTTTTGGCTCTTACGCAATAGTTTCTCTATGTGAGGCCTAATCCTATATAGAATCATTTTATTGTATATTTTGGCAGCTACCACAAGCAGACAGATCCCACGATAGTTTGTTGGTATGCCGAGGTCTCCTTTCTTGGGGAGAGGCTTTAGTTGACCTTTAGTCCAAATTGGTGGTGGCTTTTCCCCTTTTAACATCCGGTTGCAAACATTCAATAATGGTCTATTTAGCACTCCGGTTTTCCATACCTCCGCTGGGATTTCATCTAATCCACTCACTTTATTATTGGACATGCTTTTAATGCTTCTTTGGAGTTCGGCAGGTGTGAAGTCCCCTGTTTCTATAGGTAGTGTCTTGTCATATATTTTCCTTGTAGGGCTGACCTCGATGTTTGGTGGCTGCCCAAGCAAGTTGCTGAAGTGATTTTTCCACTTCCCAACACGTTCTTCAGGACTATCGGCTTTGAGGCGCCCCTTTGCACAACTTTTCCGACCAGATACCTCATTTACAGTTTGCCAGGTAAGTCTTGATTGTTGCTGTATGTGAGCAGTTGTAATTGCTTCAGTTTATCCTGTATGTACTTTTCCTGGCTGATGTTGTAGGCCAATTTAAGATCGTCCTTAGCTTTCTCAACCTTGTTAATGTTTTCGGTAGTTGGTTGTTCGGTTTTAACTTTGTAGGCTATCTTAAGATCTTCTCTCTTACAAGTAACCTCAGAGTTTTGCCATGGCACATACTGTTTTCGTTTAGGTTTCTGGGGGATATGCCTCTTAGCTGATTCCTTGTGGGCTGTTATTATATTCTGGTATATTGAATCGGTGGATTGGTCTTCATCCATTGACTGAAGTGCTTCAAAGCGGTTTTGAACTTCTACTGTATAAGCATCCTTTACAGCATTGTCAGTTCTGAGTTTCTCCCAGTCATAGTTGATTTGCTTGCTTGTCCTGGGTTTGCTGGCTCTCAAACTGAGTCTGATCTCTGCAGTCACAATTCTGTGGTCCGAACCAATTAGGTTGAACGAGCGGTATGCCTCGCAGTTGATCATGCTATTTCTCCACTTTTTGTTTATAAGGATGTAATCCAGTTGTGCTTTGGTTCCATTAGGGTATTGAAAGGTCCATAGCTTCCCCTTACTCTTTTCGAATGTGTTGTTTGTTGGTATCAATTCACATTCTTCCATTAGGTCTAAGAGTAAGTACCCATTTCTGTTAGAACTGGTGTTATAGGTGTAACCCTTGATGTCTTCTGGGCCAATTTGCGCATTCTGGTCACCAGCAATGACTTTAACATTGTGTTTCGGGATGTCCTTAATAAGTCCAGTCAGTTCTTCATAAAACTTGACTGCTTGTTCTGGCTCTGATGCATTGGTTGGACTGTAGCAACATATAACTGTTGTCTTGGGATTCCCATCAAATGTTGCGATCATAACCCTGGAATTTAGAGATTCGATGTTGTTTAGGGTCTTAAGTGCAAATGGGCTTAGCAGAATTCCTGTAATGCTACTGTACATTGCTTTTAATTATTTAAAATTGTGAAAACCGTATCGCATTGTAAAAAAGGCCATAGACTGCCTGAACATGATTCAGAAGACATCATCGCTAATGGATTGGCAGATTACTTGAATCTAAATTAATACAATATCGTGATGAAATTGAGTTAGAGAATCCCACATTGGGTAAATATGATCGTAAATATCTATCATGGGGCAAGTTTGATTCCAAACCAGTTCTAGACTCAAAACTGGATTCAAAATTGTCTGGTGACTCAGAGTCCAATTCCGAACTTGCTGGAGACTCGGATTCGATTCGAAACACGGATTCGGAAACTCGGAGCTCGAATCTGAAAATGTACTTCGAGAATTTCCCGAAGTGTCATAGGAAGAGGTTAAGCACCTCATTAATGGCTCGAATGTAAAACAAGTCAACTAACCATATCATCCCAACTCGGCTCCTGAAGAGTTGTCTTGTAGTGCTGCTTCCCATCATAGTTGTTATTATCTACCTTTCTTTCAAAACTGCCTGTGAGCTGACTGCCTTGGCAGATAAAGCTTTCTTTTAGCGCAGTGGGTGTTCAAGAGCACCGAATGCAGACTGGACAGACTGATGAGGTTCTGATTAAGGGCATGGGGGCGGTTGGCGACTCGCCCTCGCATCAGCAGATGATAGTGGCAATGGTGGAATTGGTCTATTGATGAATCCAACTGCTCATGCAGCATTGAACAAAATAGACCAAATCTCTAACCACATCATCCGTTGCCACTTTTCATGTTCTTGAAGACTGGCTAAGAAGTTTCCTAAGGTGGTTCTGATTGTGTGCTACTGTCCAACTAGTGTTGCCCCTGTAGAGGAGGTGGAAAATTTCTACCACAATCTACAAGCAGCTACTGATGGAGTGTATCAGCATGAATTCTTAACATTCCTGGGACACTTTAATGCAAGTCTGCATCAATCACCTACATCGCCCTGGGTATATAGCGATAGTGTTAACCGAATTTCCGTCCATCTTCAGGATTTTATCTCAGGAAATGGATTGTTTTCGGCTGGAACCCAGTTCAAGAAGCGAACTGGAAAGCTATGGACTCTTAGTGGACCCAGAGGTCACAAGTCCCAGATAGACCATATTCTGTTTCGTAGGAAATACAGGAGCTCTATACAAGACTGTAATGCATTTACACTTCGACCCTTCTCCAGTGATCACCGCCTTATTGTGGCCAAGGTAAGACTTAGTGTGCGTGATATGGATGGTATAATGGATATATAATGGATGGTATGAGTAGTAATAGTATGCCACTCTCTGCGACAGTTGGACCCACTTCACACCTTGGGTGTTAAGTAGGTCATTAATTAATCAACCAATTAATTAATTGGTCGATTAAACAATTAATTAATTGTTTAATCAATCGATTTGTATCAAATAATGTTGCCAAAGGCAATTTAATTTGACACAAATCAATCAGATAGGGACGCGAGATGAATAAATTGTACTATAACAAACGAAATGTACAATACAATAGGCACTGTACATTACAATATACAACACATTTGTATTATTTTTGCCATACAGTAGGTAAAGGTAGAATTAAATATAAACATGCGAGCGGGGCCCAAAACATAAATTACCCTCACTCGAAAATAAAGTGGACCAGTTTGGCCCTGAGTCATCCCTCAATAATCTGCGGCTGCTCGGGCTCTTATTAGATGTGGTATGATTAATCCAAACATCGAATCCTATACTGTACGTCAACGCGTGAATGGGGCCTGCCACAGAGTTTAAATTATTCAAACCTACAGCTTCGTTATTACATCAATTCGTCCGAGAAATTATAATAAACATCTGCTCTTGCAATAGATTATTCTTCTTTCACAACTCCATTCTAACCTCCCTCTATAATAGCCCCCAGTCACCGCATTCCCATTCATTCTCTAATTTTTATTTTTAAAAGTTTTATTTATTTTCATAAAAGTTTTATTTATTTAAAATTTTGTAAAATCATTCAGCGAAAATTCATAATATCAATTGACATTGCTATATAATGCATAGAGATGAAAGATGTTTGGTTTGTAATAAAGAAATGAGACAAGATAATCTATCTCGTCATATGGAAAGACATAGAAAGGATAAACCAATGGATCCATTACCAAAGAAATTTAAAAAATCCGAAGATATTTTTAGTGAAGATGAAAAGAAAAAGAGAGTTGAGCGTGATATTTTAAAGATAAAACAGACAATGGAAAATAAATTTCATAAAGTTATGAATATTTTGAAAGGGATACAAAAACAGTTACCCCTAGAAAATGATGAGAATTTGAGTGAGGAAGATGAAGAAGAAGAGGACGATGAGATGGAGAATGAAAATAGTGAGGGTCAAGATGAAGTTGAAGAGAGTGAAGTTGGGAACGAAGAAAGTGAAGATCAGAAAGATGACGAAGAAAGTGAAGGTCAGGAAGGGCGTGAAGAAAGCGAAGGTCAGGAAGAGAATGAAGAAAGCGAAGGTCAGGAAGAGAATGAAGAAAGTGAAGAACAGGAAGAGGATGGGATGACGAAAGTGAAGGTCAGAAAGAGGATGAAGAAAGTGAAGGTCATGAAGAGGACGAAGAAAGTGAAGGTCAGGAAGACGACGAAGAAAGTGAAGGTCAGGAAGACGACGTAGAAAGTGAAGGTCAGGAAAGTGAAGAAGATGATGAAAATGATAATAATAGGGAAATATTGAGACAATTACTTGGAAATAAGAATAAATTGCGGAAAATTATTAAACATTTAGAAGAGAATGGTGAAAATAAAGAAGAGATATTGAGACAAATATTAGGAAACAAAAATCAAATGCGGAAATTTATTAAACAAATGGAAGAAAACGAGGAAAATAGAGAAGAGATATTAAGACAGGTTCTGGGAAATAAAAGTAAATTACTGAAAATTAATGAACAATTGAATAAAATTAAGAAACAGTTGGTTAATGAGGAAGATGAAATTAAAGAAAATCAACCAGCTTTTACTTATTTTCGAAGACCTATGACAACAAACTCTCGTACAGTATTTGCCCGCGCAGGACGACGCTATTGACATTTGTTTGTTTGAGTTCCTTTCATATTAGTATTAGGACTATTTATCCATAACAATTATATTAGTATTAGGACTATTTATCCATAACAATTATATTAGTATTAGGACTATTTATCCATAACAATTATATTAGTATTAGGACTATTTATCCATAACAATTATATTAGTATTAGGACTATTTATCCATAATTATTATATTAGTATTAGGACTATTTATCCATAATTATTATATTAGTATTATAAATGTATTTGCCAACAATATGGTGGACAGCCCATAACTTTCTTGAGACGCATCTTAAAGGACACTGGCCTTAAAGATGCGGATGATCTAGCAAATGTCATGGGTGATAGGGAGTTGTGGCGGTGCAATTTTGTTGACAAGCCGGCACAGCATTCTTAAAAATGCAGCTGCAATGCAGCATGCCGATCCTAGTAGTAGTTGTAGTAGTGTGCGTGCTAGCAGAACAACGAAATCTGCCTTGGCGCGGAATGACTGGTCCTCTCTGTTGCAACAGCCAATAGTGAGATCCAGCTTCACACTACGCAGTACTGACAGTACAGTACCGGTTAGCTTTGTAGGCCTTACAGTCTGATTGCCCCGTCTGATTCCAAAATATTTGATCAGGCAAGAGGCAGCTTTCTGCTACCGGCACATGTTCGGCTTAGGGAGGTTTACTAACATCCTACCGCGCCCTTGCCACGTACTGATATTTATTTACTGCTAACCACCACAGTAACAAAGTTCTAGAATAAATTGTATACCAGATCAGCTAGCATACGGTAGTAAATTAACACCTATTCTCTTATCTCACAATCAGAATCTGGTATTAGTGCCGATCACGGGTGTAGTTACTAACACCGTAATTGCCCGGCTGAGTTGTGAATGAAGGAGGAGAGAGCCCTTTTGACGTCAGTTTGTAAGTATTGCGCCTACAGCGTGCGACTAGCTTATTCGAGTAGCTAGCGCCCGGTATTTTTATTTTGATTAAAATCACTAAAACGTAGTATAACGGCGATACACCAAAATTGTTTTACTCGTAACACACACACACGCGCGCGTCTTGAGATCCACTAGCTACCATAGGCTTATCGGTGAGAAGTATTCTGTAATTTGAGGAGATATTTAATATTCGTTTTACGGCATAGAGGTATTTTTGGGGCACCCCTTTTGACTGCTACTTTCCTGTCGGCAGTATTGTTTCACTAGTGTTTGTTGACCCGCTAGTTCGTATATAACCCATATAAATCACACCGCGGCAAGTTTACAGTATTTAGGTCCATTAGCGATAGTTAGGATTCGCTGCGCGGGGATTGTTTTCCCGTGAGTTTGGTCTGTATCTGTAGACTGTACATCTGCCTCACCGGTTAGAGGCCGGGCATCCTGTTTGTCTAGTTAGCCCCGGGCATTTGACTCGGCCACGTATTAGAATAGACGCCAGGCTCCGTTCCCGCGCCAGTAGTAGTTTGTGTACTTAGTATCTGTTTGTTTAGACACCCTGGACTGGGATTTGTTGTCAGATACTGTACGAGCCCCCGTATACACTTCTGGATTCTACAGTATGGTACATCGTTACTAGGATCCGGTAGGCGGTATACTACTGAACTTATCAATTATTTTAGAATATTTTTAGTTGTTTTTTTCACGTATTGTTAATAACATAATAATAACGTCGCCAAAATAATGTTTAACGTCACTAGAATAATGTTATACATTTGAAAATAAAACTACATATTGAATAATGTAGAAAAATGTTGATAATTCTCGGTTAATAGAACTAAACGAGAGAATCAAGCATTATTACAATAATATTCTACTTTATTTATTTGGCATTGCAGTAAGCCCCTTTTAATAGTACATCTTGTGTATGCGGAATTATTGTATAATATGCTGCTGACAATGTAGGAAGATGTGATGGTATACCAGTATCTCATTGTAAGATACTGTTAAACCAAGCCATTATTGATCTTAATCTTTGTTCAGTGCATTGAAAACGTTCTTCCTTATTAAATAATTATTCTTCATGCTATAGTTACGTGAGTTTATGAGAGGTCACGAATGCCATCTTTCCATTACATTAAATCGCTTCGTGTTAATTACACACGACATGGGTCTCTGTGAGTTCTACTACACACAGTGTTGTATAACTCAAAAATCCATATTGTTGAAGCTACTACACTGTTTGTACTGTATGCTAGCTAAATTGGATATTAGATTGAATACATTGGACTTGAGCTGTTAGTGGAACTGTAGTTAATGATGTAATGTAAGGGTTTTGTTCAGAAATTGAGAAAATGAGGAAGAACGTAACCGGGGGTTGAACCAGCACTATACGTACGTTTCGAGCGCTACTGATGAGGCCTGTTAGGCGGTAACATACATATAGCGGTTGTTCAAACCTCGGTGGCGTGTTTACTCCAGTGGCGTAGCCAGGATTCTGGGAGACGGTAACCTGGTGTTTTGCACTTTTGACTCTAGTGCTTGCGCAGATGCGACCTCGGTTAATCCTCTAAGTCGTAGGACAAAAAACGTTTGTATCCAATCGGTCCCACCCCCGTTTGGACTCAGACGGTAACCTGGTGTTTTGCACTATTGCCAAGTCCCAATAGCGTGAAGCTGCACCAAGTTTATAACGATATCATTTTAGACTGTGTTTCTATTAATTGAACCTTTTATCAGAGTATTTTAGCATAACGAAACGACTAAAACACTGTATTTTATGTCCTATTTTTATCTTATTATTATTATAGTCTTATTATTTTACGAGGCTGTACTTTTGAGCCTAACGGACCCAAAGCACCCCTTACCCGGTTTCTTTTTTTCCCTCTTCCCGGAAGTTTTTCAATGGTGTTACGTAAGTACACTATTTTTATACCAGAAGTAAGCCATATAACATCTGGAAAGAACAGAAATCACTGTGTTTTAGTACTATGTTGAAAAGGTTGTGGATGTCCGTAAATAACAAGTCATTGGAGGACCGTGTATTATTGCGAGCTATTTTCAAGTCAGACTTGTCACCGAGAAACCAAAACAATAAGGAAAGTGTATTAGCACTTTTGGAACTTTTTAGAGATACAAAGCCATTTTAGGAGCTTATCGTGCCAGAGGCACGCGAAATCCATTGCAATTTTTTTTCATGATTCGTATATTGTGTTCAGGTTTTCTTGTCAATAAGGGGGGCAGGATCAATCCCTGAATCTCTCCCCCCCCCCCCCCCCCCCATATTGGCTACGCCACTGAATTCCTAACGACACTGAAGTAGATGATACTAGTTGTAAGAGAGTGAACACAGCTGACCTGTGCATTCAAATTACGGCGGAAACCATTAATGTTTTTTTTTCATTATATAGAATTCCCATATAAATTAGAAAATATGACAATTACCGGTATATGACAACAGAATGTCTAATAATACAAATTAGAAAGATGGACGATATATAAAATAATATATTATTACAGTTGTATGTAAACGTGTTACATAACATCTAATTAGCAACAATAAATTATAAATACTGTAGTTCCAAAATTGACTGTTTTAGTAATAATAAATACAATATAATGTAGTTATAATAAATACAATATATTGTAGTTATAATAAATACAAATTATTGTAGTTATAATAAATACAATATAATGTAGTTATAATAAATACAATATATTGTAGTTATAATAAATGCAATATATTGTAGTTATAATAAATACAATATATTGTAGTTATAATAAATGCAATATATTGATGATATTTACTGCTTAGTTATTCTTTAAATGCTCTTCATATCAAGTTTCAGGATTTAAAAAATTTTGTTACATTATGTCAACTTAACAGCGTTCAGGTGAATTACTCGTAACGCTGCAAAGTAATCAATGACATACTGACATGACATGACATGACAAAACTTCAATTTCCGTATTCCAGAATGTATTATTTCCATTTATGTTAATGTGGGCTGTTTTATTATCCAGTTTGCAGTGACGGGACTAGCTACTGTACGTAAATAATTGTTTAACGTGTACTGTAATCCATTGATACGACTATTAGAAGACACAAAAATGACCAAAGAAAATGGCGACAGTTTTATTTAAAATTGAATAGACACAGACAGTGACTCAATTTGCTTCAGTCGACTATAGTCAAGATGGATTAATGATTTTTCACATCCATGCAGGAGACATGCACTTTTAATTAGATTTAAATGTATAATTAATACTGTGTACCTGTTAAGAATTTCACTTATATTCGATATATTGTAAATGAATAAAATGTATAAATGAGTATCCATAAAATCCTTTCTTCACATACCGAACGCTGATAAGTTGACATAGTGAAACAAAATTACATACATTATTGCTTGAAAAGGTCACTTTTCAGCGTTAAAGACCCTTGTTAATTTATGTAAACTCCCCTCGCTGCGCTCGCTCGGTACATAAATAAACTCGGGGCATAACGCTGCAAAGTGCTACTTTGCAAACAATGATGTAAATAGTTATAAAAACAAACGACCCACAATAATTATTTTTATTATAAAAATTTGATAAATATTAGCTAATTATTTTTTCGGGGCATTTAGTAGTTACAGCTATTGTTTGTAGCTACAATTTTATTGAATAATAAATAATATTGGTCAAAATCACTAAAAGTGGCCCAAACTAAACAAAAACATTAGACACGCGGTAACTTTTGACTTCCTCAATCATTACCAATAATTTATAATTTACAATAAATGACCGGCATTGTTTTGGTGTTATAGAACACCATTTTTTGCAACGCTACCTTGTATTAAGTTTTCAGAATATCTGCGCGAATTCGAAAAAACATAGATTTTTCATTTTAGACACTCAAATCATAAGTTAAAAGCATTTAAATTTTATAATGTTAATGAACCAGATAATATGTTTATATCTATATACCATTTGAAAGAGCTTAAAATTCTGCAGGTCTCATTTCGCGGGCTTTTCAAATTGCCCAAACATTATAAAATATGTAGAAGTATATTGAATTAAGAGATAAAAACAAGCAGAATGTCCCCCCTGTAATGCCCCCCCCCCCCCACCCCCCTGTAATGCTCTATACTCTCCTTATAAAATATATAACCCCCTGTAATGCTCTATACTATTACTATACGAAAATGGCTTAACAGGGGGGACTTAACTTAAAATACAAATATAATTAGTGAAGTACTTTAACTTTAATAGCTGCCCACCGTGCTCATCGAATTCTCCTTAAAAAGAGTTTTCGAATGATACAATATAATATGTTTATAGGTTTTGAAAGAAATTTTTTTTTACGATAATCCCACTTTTAGTGATTTTGACACAGATATTATTAAGAACTAGACACAGTAGATGACAAACATGTTAATTTGTTAAATTGCACCATAATTAGACTTCATATATATAAATAAACGAGGGATATACAAGCTAATAGATGTTTGCAGCGAGTTTGTAACACTTACACTACACAGTGTACGTCTGATTCAGGCCCGTAGCCAGGGTTTTAGACCTGTCTTTTTACCTGTTTTTTCAAAAAAGGGCACTTTTTTAATTTGTTTAAATAATGACAAATATCCATTGGTTTAGCCAGAGCATATTAATTAAGGTAGGCATAGGGCGGGGTTGAGGGGGTACCTTTTTCGGCACTTTTACGAATAGGTGAATATAATGAAAAGGAGAATATTTCTCAAAAAGGTGAGTATAAAAAGGGCACATTTCGCAAACATGTGTTCTTAGAAAAGGGCACTTTTCTCAAAAGGGCGGTTCGTTCGAACCAACGAACCCCCCTGACTACGGGCCTGTGATTGGTTGTCAATGCTGGAATCTGGAAGTACCTGCTCTCAAGTAAGATGGCCATAGGACATTCAGCAAGACAAAAAAACTTTTAGTAATAATTATTTTATTTTATTTTAATTGTCTATTAACAGTTAGCCCCCCCCCCCCCCCCCCCCCCCTCACTGAGCGACTTGTTTCCGCAACTTGTTGCTGGAGTCCCTCTCACAACGGGACGTTTGTTGCTCAAGAATGATTTATTCCATAACCTTGGGTTCAATTAGAAAACTCTATTTATTAACATAATAAAAAATGAAGGACTTGATTGATAGTAAACATTATGTTAATATACACTTTGGTCTACCTACATAATTAATTCTATTATTATTATACAGCGATAATTTTCATCAGAAAGGAAACAAATATAAAAATATATGGCAATAAATGATACACAAGAACAATAATTATTGAAGCTACAAAATTCTAAAAATCAAATACAATCCGAGGAATTTCTATCAGCCAATCAGATTGCTTTACTGTGGAATACAACGGGATAGAGTTACCGAGTGTAAAACGCGGATTCAAGATAATTTAACAAGTGTTACTGGATCCGCAGTAATAAGGAGTGTAAAACGCGGACTCAGGTAAATTGTGGATCCGGCTTAACAGCCCCTTCCCGGATCACGAGGAAATCTATAAAACTGGAAACACTTATTCATAAAATATATAAATCCGCGGTTTACACTTCTATACTAATCCGGTTAAAAAACGGTCCGAGTTGAATCCGCGTTTTAACAAAATAAAACTCGACTCAGAAACTAATTAATTAATTGATTTCATTAATTTACCCGGAAGCAAAATATCTTTCTAAGGCCGCTTTCACATTATCCAGTAAAAAGCCAAAAAATACATAAATATTATCTTATATAAAAATTATATATTAATTATTAATTATAAATTAATTATTAATTATTGTGGATAATTAATTAAAAATTAAAGAAAAAAAATTAATTACTGTTTCGTTAATTACAGTAATCGTTAATTACAAAGTAATTACACTTATAAAAGGCATTATAGAAATAATTATTTTAAATTTTGACATTCTATTAAATCGCATCAGGGATCCCATTGAG
>JAUCBJ010006163.1:0-19061 GCA_032718475.1 Nemertoderma westbladi | reverse complement strand
GATATATTAGAAGCATAACAGTATCTAATCGAGGAGTTTTAGACGAGTACCTTCTGTGGTTATCAATGGGAGATCAAAGGTTAGCGATCACTTTATATACGTGACAAGATCGTGATTATCAGGTGAACCTGCCCTCTGTAGCTGCAGAAACAAAAGCAGCCCCAAATCATTTTATCGGTGCGGTGCAGTAGAGTGGTCCTTATTATAATTTTTTTGCGAATGTCTATTATTAATAGTGCTACAGTAATAGTGGGGCACATTAACCGCAAGTGAAAAAAGTGATCTCGAGCGGAAATTGTTCGGATATGAAATACAGTTTTGTTTATTGTTTTGGTTATAAAACACCGCCACTCTGTAACCTGCTCATTTGACTTGATTTTTAAATTTTGTTTTTAAACCCACTAAACATATACTTGGTGTTTGCCGTTTGAGCTCGCTCATTTTGCGCCATTAACTCTAATACTGATATTTTTTATCCATATTTCCTAAAGACGGGTTTTTAAATTGAAATGTTTAAATTCATTATAATGATTGTCTTCAAGATCAATTTATGCATCGCTTTAATAAAAAAGTAGTAGCAATGTTTTTCAAATATTTATTTGTATTGGAAACGGAAACAAGCCTTGGGTACCGACGTACACCTCTACCTCCTAGTTTTGTGGTCCATATTTCTTCTTCTACCTTTGGAACTCATTTTGTGACACTTTATACCTCTTAGCTTATTAATAAAGGCCCTTCAGGCGACATAAACAACCCCCAAAAACAAGCCCTGATAGCCGGTGTTATTACCCAGCTTTTGGACACATTTCTACAATTCAAAAACGCAGCGAACGAGCTATTTATATATAGGTGTAAAGTTATGGAACGAGATAGAAGGCCATCGGAAGTCTATAACGTTGGGCACATGTTAAATTAGTCACATGAAATATATTTAAAATCAGGGTCCAACTGACTTTACTGACCAGCTAGCTACTACTCAGCGTTAAGGTCCAGGCTTAGTAAGTAACTCACAGTTACTAACTGTGGTTCTGACTTGCTGTATACCTATACCAATATCTCGCTATTGCTATTGCCAAATTATTTATTTATACCACGAACTCCTTCCTTGCGGAATTTGCCAAAATGATCTCCTTGTCCAATACCGTAGGCGGATAGAATATAACTAGAGTTGTTTTAATGAATGGGGGGGTGTATTTAAAGTTTTTGAAATCGATGGTTATTCTAGTAGAAGTAAGTAGAAATTATTAACTTCGGAGAACATTGCTCACTTTTGCTCGTATATTTTTTATATTTACATGGAATAGGAATATAATTTTTATTCCTCTGTTCTGTTGAAGAGATTTCGTATTTGATATTAGGTGGGTGGGGACTCTTCCAATCCTAATTTATCCCTATCCACCAGTTGAAAATCTAAGCAAATAAAAACTGTAACCTGTTCTGTTGAGTTTCGTTTATTGTTTTGCTTAAAATAGCAATGCGTCCGTAACCTGCTCCTTTCACTTAATCGGATTTGCGTCCCCCCCCCCCCCCCCCCCTCTTTCTTACTTACCGAATTGACAAAATACGTATGCTATATAGCAGATAAAAAAAAAGTTAGTCTACAGTACCGCAGTACCACTACTTAAGAGTATCCTGCACTTAATACATATTGATGTAGCTATTAGACGGTTAGCCAATAAATCGTCTAATTTGAGATATTTCCAATCGAAAAAGTTACCGGTTTATTTAAATTTAATTGTTTACTATTTAATAATACCCGTTTGTAAATTGAATTTATCATCCTTCACAACGTTCATTAATAACGAGAAGTGATACGAGGATGGAAACCTGGATAGTGGGTCAAACATTTTGTTGAATATTTAATGATACTATTAATGTGTCGCGACTTTCCAGATGCAATGTAGGTCCGCGACATGAGTCATCCGAATAACCAGAGCTATGGTCATTGCCGGCGCGTTTAATAAGACATTATTGTCACGGATATTACCTGACCCTTTTCCTTTTATAACTAACAACATGGACGAATGGATAGCTAAGCACATAGCCACATTAGGTGACCTCAACCTGAGGCCTCTTCGGGGGCTGAAAAGGGGGTCAGTGTCTGGGAATAATAACGCAGAACCCTTGAGCGGCGGGTCAATGTTCACAAGGCCGAGGAGTCAGAGTCTGCAAGTGGGTGCCAGGCAACCGGAGGTAAATGTACACGTTTGTTTAATTTATTTTTCATTTTATATGCCAACTCGTTTTTATTTAAGTTGTTTAAGGTAGTGGCAAGCCGACTTAAGGGCGTCACAATGATGCATTACAGATTAGATAACCAAAAACAACCGGAACACTGACACTCACAGCATTACCTTCGGTTTTCCAATGGTGTTGTCTTCTGTTTTGTTCTTTCTTCACTTTGTTCACATTCACTTTTTTCACTGATTAAATTATTTGAAATTTTCAGCTTTCTGACGATTGCAATATTTCAATCAAACAACAATTGAAGGAGCTTCAGGATGACCGGGATGCCATCTACCTTGAGAGAACGTCATTGAGTTCCAAAGTTGACCGCTTGGAGTCGCTGCTTAGAGTAAGTTTCAGTACTTTATAGATGACCTTAAAATCTATTCCGCATCGAATAACAATGCCAACATACTTAAAGCGAACCAATAAACAACTAGTTACAGGACACATTTAGCGATTTGGTTGGTTTGATATGAAAGCGACCATATATCGGTATTTATAATGTAACTTGAAAATACATTTGAGGGTCTGATTCACTATTTTACTCCCTAGTTTTCGCAGATTAGTTTAAATATTTCCGCTCGAGCCAGAGTGAATTATCGTTCTGCTTTAATTCAATGAAATATAGTTGATACTTTATTGTTATGTGATTGTATTTTATTTTTATTTGAAGCATATGAGAGAATCTGCAGGCAAGGCATCCCCTGCACATCAACTTGAACAAATTATATATCAAGTAGACGAGAAAGAACTGGAGTTACAGCAGTTACGGCGGGAGCAAGAGAGTGCCAAACGTGAACACGGGGTGGCGCTGCTCAATTTACAGGTATGTAAATATTTAAGAAAGACCAGTCGATAGAGCAGTAAAATAGCAAAGACAATATAAGACGCGAGAAATGCATGCTCGATCGTCGCCTGGGTAAACAAGGACCGCCTCTCACATTGGTAAATCAAGCTGGGGTCGATTAATCGACTGACGAAACAGAAGACAGAGAAGAAAGAGCAATCAACCAGTTAAAATGTATGAAGACACTAAAGATTACAACAATGAACGTTTTCACTCTAAAGTTACATAGCAAACAGGGTAACATGGTTGCTCTGGTAATGGAATATAACATCGACATCATCTGTATCCAAGATTATCGGATTTGTCATAAAGACACTGCCATGAAATACATTGACAGTGGAAATGGATGGACCATTTAACAACAATGACAAGAACAATCTTAGCAGAAAGAAATTCGGCCAACATTGCATCAATTGGTGGAGAAGGAATTGGAATTACAGGATTTTCTGAAACACAATGTCAACGCCGTTGCCTGAACTCCTAAATTCCACCAGAAGACATCAGGGTTTACATACTACTAGGATCGGCATGCTGCATTGCAGCTGCATTTTTAAGAATGCTGTGCCGGCTTGTCAACAAAATTGCACCGCCACAACTCCCTATCACCCATGACATTTGCTAGATCATCCGTATCTTCAAGGCCAGTGTCCTTTAAGATGCGTCTCAAGAAAGTCATGGGCTGTCCATCATGCTTATTCACTCCATGGGGCTGCCAAAGTACAAGATTATGCACTGGCTGGTCCTCACGGCGAAAGCAATGTCCTGCAAAGCGGAGGCGATTTTGTTCTAGTGTCAAGCTTGGGGGAACCAATGAGACATCTCCAATGTAATATAATGTCTGGTTGGAGATGTGTGCATTGTACTTGACACAATGAACCCGGCGTAGCATTCTTGTGAATGTGCCATCCAGAGATTTGGTGTCCTCAGCAGTTAGAGCCCAGCATGGACTCCCGTAGAGGAGTACTGGAACTACTGCTGCTCTAAATAATCGGACCTTAAGTTTCCGATTAATTCTCAGTGACTTCCAAATCCTGGAAAGCCTATTCAAGGCTGCCCATGCCTTTCCCTTACGTATTTGAAGGTCCTCACCTGACTTCCGGATCCATGATCCCAGGTAACAGAAGTCGTCCACATGCTCAAGCATACAATCCTTTGAGCTTATGCTCATCCGATCAGAGACTTGCTGAGGACTTTCAAAGTTAACTGTCAAAATTTTGGTCTTTCTGGAGTTAATAAAAAGACAAACACTAGAAGCAGCATGTTCTAATGAGCTGAGGAGCCGTTGGGCTCCCTCTAATGTTTCTGAGAGTACTCCTAAGTCATCAGCAAAGTCTAGATCAATTAGGTACTTGGCAGGATTTCCTCGACTTCTGGAGCCAGTAGGTGGAGTTATCATCACCCCATCATCATTATGATGATCTAAGGACATGCGTAGAACATAGTCAACCACAATAATGAACAAGAATGGTGCAAGTGTGTCTCCTTGGAGGACGCCCCATAACACTTCAAATGGTTCTGTGTCACCGTCAAAAGTAGACACAAATGTTTTCGAACCATCGTATACTGATCTGATTGCTGCAATAATTTCATCAGGAATCCCATATAATGAAAGTATGCTGAACATACGTGAGCGAGAGACTGAATCAAAGGCCTTGAAGAAGTCAACAAAGATAACAGCCAGATGCCTGTCTTTCTTTTTTGATAATTCTTCAATTATCCTTCTAAGTGCCAAAATGGGCTCCATGGTCCCACGACCTTTACGGGACCAAGTTTGATTTCCACGGAGCAGTCTCTCAATGGGATCCCTGATGCGATTTAATAGAATCCTATTGTATAGCTTTGCAGCAATCGAGATCAATGAGATTCCCCGAAAAGAACCATAGAGTGTTAGGTTGCCCTTCTTGGGAACTGGCACCAACTTATTTGTTTTCATTTCTTGTGGGACTCTTGTTGTTCGGTGCATGTCTACTATGATGGGATAGATGAGCTTTAAACACTCAGGTATTTTAAAGACCTCAGGGGGAACAACATCTACTCCACTGGCACGATTGGTCTTAATGCTCTTTGCAGCAGCCTTCACTTCTGCAAAGGAGATATCGCCAATGGGAATATCTGGGAGTACAGACTCAGACACTTTTACTTCTATAAAGTTATCAGGCAATACCCTGTCATTATTGAGGAGCTTTTCAAAGTGGGCTTTCCAACCATTGAGGCGATCGGCTGGTGATTCAGCATTAACCTTGGTGGTTGGTTGGCTTTTCCGCCCAGTAAGCAAATTGATCGATTTCCATGCCTGGGATGATTGCCTGTTGTCGTCAGCATCATTGATGGCATCAACCTGTTGGTTTATTAGCTCCTGTAGATTAACAGAGTACTGCCTGTTCAGGGACCTAGATGCAGCCTTAACTGCATTCTTGGCCGCTGTAGTCTGTTTGAGTCGGGACTCTTTCATGCCGCGGCAAGGCAGATTTCGTTGTTATGCTAGCACGCAGACTAAGTCTTACCTTGGCCACAATAAGGCGGTGATCACTGGAGAAGGGTCGAAGTGTAAATGCATTACAGTCTTGTATAGAGCTCCTGTATTTCCTACGAAGCAGAATATGGTCTATCTGGGACTTGTGACCACTGGGTCCACTATGAGTCCATAGCATAGCTTTCCAGTTCGCTTCTTGAACTGGGTTCCAGCCGAAAACAATCCATTTCCAGAGATAAAATCCTGAAGATGGACAGAATTTCGGTTAACACTATTGCTATAGACCCAGGGCGATGTAGGTGATTGATGCAGACTTGCATTAAAGTCTCCCAGGAATGTGGGGCGAGCCACGAAGTGAGTGAGCCTTAGCGTAGTGGTACCATTAATCAACCTGTCGTTCTGTCGTTCTGTCGTTCTGTCGTTCTGTCGTGTTCAATTTTAAACGTTAATAACTCGGCCAATCTTTGATGAAATCTATCCAAACTTGGTACACATGTTGTTTGGCAAAAGTTTAGAAAATTTCCAAGTAGAATTTCCGTGTGGCCTTCGAGAAGCTAAGATAATAGCAGTTAATTAGTTAATTAAGTTGATTACGGTGAAAACACCATTTTCAACCTGCCTTTTAAAGGAAATTAATTGTTTTACAGTAAAAGATTTAAATAATTATACTTAAAAATTATACAGATGTAATCCACATACACCATTCTATTATAGTTTTTAATTAGTTCAAGTGATTTGCTTTAATAAATGTGTCTTTAATTGATCTAAAGTAATTAATACGGCATAAAAAATTGATTCTCATTAAATACTGCTCATTTATTGGCCAACATGCTGGTACATAGATGGAAGGATGTGTGTGTAAGGGAGCCAGTTGCTGGGAATGATTTGGTCAAGTCTCTGCTGGTGTGGAGCTAGCTGGCTGGGAGTTGTAGTTGTAGACTAACAAGAGAGGAACTGTAATAGGGGCAACCAGTATTGCTATTCCAGCCCAGACAGCATTATCTAAATCCACTATTGACTCTACTATAAATGTTGTGTTGCTCTCAGGTAAATGACAGATATAATACATAAATAGAATCCATGGCATGGCTGTTGTGTAGCCTTATAACGAACCTGTCTTTAGACTTGGTAGTTTTTGTCTAAAGCTGAGGCCGGCAAAAACACGATGGATATATATATTTACCTATATCACTATGTCACTATGTATGTTCACCAAATGGCTTGAAACCACTTGCATGCATTGTAAAATTGTAAACGCAAGTATTTATCAATTGTTGTCTAGTTGTTGAATAAAAAAGTTGGGAACGATTCGAAGTGCGATATTCGAAATATTTGCATATTTTCAACATTATTGAACGCGAAATTAAATACCCACAACTCCCTTGCTTGAAATGTTTTTCAGGTGATTGATATTTAGCAATTATTATGAGGTTACTTACTACTGAAATCTGACAGAATGCCAAACGTATTATTATAGTTCTATCTCTATTCAGCCAGTTAGTGTAATGTCAAGCAGTACGTCATTTATATATCGTATGTATCTATAGGGCCTAATTGTCATCGTTATAATACTGTCATCAACTTAGGCTAAGCTCAATTGTAATGCAAAGGCTTAGTAGGTTTTGTATATCTGGGACGTTTACAACAGCTGTCGATTAAACTAACAAAACCATAAAACTGAACCAGGGTGGCTGCCAGTCGGGTACCAACGGCTGTTGGGTAGACTTAAGGGAACATTTCACAAACTTTCATAGGATTTTGTACATGTACATTATATTGGTTGCTCCGATGTTTTTATTAGGCTAACTGAGAATGTATCAGGTATAAATACTGTAATTATAGTGTTCTTTATTTTATTTATCTAATACAGAAAAGACCCCTCCGCAGAATAAACTGCTCTTTTGGGCCGTTTCTCAGGTTGCGGATATGGATACCATTTCACACATCATCGTAGTAATTGTGATTATGATTTGTTTGCCTAGGCGAATGTGTATTACATTAGATGGGAGGCAGTTTTTTGGTTGATGCAAGTCATTCTTGGTTTGCATCTTCCAATCCCATCTGTTTCTTGGAGTCTGTGTAAGACAGGTTCGTTTAAAGCCATCTTGATGGCGTTCTAGTATATGAAATAGTTTATTCCACAATGTATTTTGTCTGGTTATTTTTTAATTGAATTTTTGTAAAGTAGTAAAATTAATGTTCTTAAAAATAATTTTATTATTTTATATGTAACCTACGAAATTAGCTACATTTTTTCGCTGCAGCTTTAAGAGTGTACATTGATTTAATATTATTTCCTTACCCATATTACTACATCGGCATACGATGCGTTGGCGTTGTATCACACATCTCCACATAGATGTATCAGCAGTTACTCGCACAGTTTCGAAACTTCGCATAGTTATAACTGTATAAAGATCGTCAGTCTGCGTTTAGGAAAAATATTATATGACAACACAGGACGAGCGACGAGCGCAACGAGGCATATAATATGGACGAGTACTGCGTAGACTATATTCCTATAAACCATACCTGGCTGCGCCTATTGAACGCATTGGTAGTTATAAAGATCGTCAGTCTGCGTTTAGAGAATATATTTAAATACAAAACAGGACGAGCACAACGAGGCCTATAAAGAAGACGAGTACTGCGTTGACTATATTATTATATAAACCCTGGCTTCACACATTGATCGCATCCCTAGTTATTATTATTATAAAGATCGTCCTACCCTGCGTTTAAGAAATATATTTAAATTCAAAACAGGACGAACGCAACGAGGCTTATAATGAAAACGAGTACTGCGTTTATTATATTCCTATAAACCACCTGGCTTTGCAAATTGAACGTGCGATTGGAAATAAGTTCGTGCTACCCTTCCGTGGGTGGTAGATGTCGCGGTTATGTATTGGTGGGTGGGAAGGGGGGGGGTGCAGATTAAAAGGGCTGAACACGTACTGTACCCCTTTCTTTAATTGATTGGTGGTGTAGGTAAATTTCTCAAATACTGATTTTGTGATACAGTCGCTCAGTTTTAATTTGTATCTCATAACTGGGCCTCGTGCTGCGCGAAGGCCCCACGAACGTGTTAAGAATGCATGCTGATCCACTCCATCAGTAGCTGCTTGTAGATTGTGGTAGAAATTTTCCACCTCCTCTACAGGGGCAACACTAGTTGGAGAGTAGCACAGAATCAGAACCACTTTAGGAAACTTCTTAGCCAGTCTTCCAGAACATGAGAAGTGGCAACGGATGATGCGGTTAGAGATTTGGTCTATTTTGTCCAATGCTGCATGTGCAGTTGGATTCATCAATAGACCAATTCCTCCATTGCCACTATCATCTGCTGACGCGAGGGCGAGTCGACAACCGCCCCCCATGTCCTTAATCAGAACCTCATCAGTCTGTCCAGTTTCCATTCGGTGCTCTTGAACACCCACTGCGCTAAGAGAAAGCTTATCTGCCAAGGCAGTCAGCTCACCTTGTCGCATTGGGGACCCGAGTGTTAGGGTGTTTACTGAGGCTAGTCTAGTGACTTGCCTCAGATTCACCAATGGCTTTGTTGGTCGGGGTGGAACATGAGAGTAGCCTCCAACTCCAGAATCCCTCTCCCCATCACAATCTGGCCTCCCTGGTGACCCAGGGTTTGGGCCAGAAAGGTCATCAGGAAAGGGACTCAAAGAATTGTTGGCTGCTCTCTCTCCAGTAGGGGGTGAGACACGCAGCCGGTCAGGAGTTAACTGACGCCTGTGAGGCCGATTGTGTCCGGTAATTCCACTGGCCTCTAGTGGCCGGACCTCCGCATTGCTAATGTAATCCATAGTGGGGGTTGGGGGGTGCTTTTTTGCCGAGTCAGCTCTCGGGGCAAATACCACACCCTGGTTTGCCATTCCACAGGGTGGGTGTCGCAATGGAGTCAGATATGAGGCCCATCACCCATATCTATTCTGGCGCACATGACCCACCATTGGCTGTTGCAGCTCATCTGCTGGGTCATGCCCTGTACCCTTGCTGCCAAGTGCAGGTCGCAGTGAAGTGCTCTCAGAGTGGACATGAGAATACTCTACTCCTGACCAGCCATTGGTAGATCACCATCTGCCTGGTCAGGCCATATACCCCTGCAGCCAAGTATATGGGTCCTTAATCTAGGACCAAGGGCGTCCTTATCCCAGATCGAAAGGGGTCCTAGTTACAGGACCAGATTTGCCCTAGTAAGGGGGTCTATGCAGCTACAGGTGGCACCTCCTTTATGCTGCATGGAGGTGGCAAGTTTTCTTGATCAATGACCTAGAATACCTGACCTGACCTGGTTTACATAGGTTTACATAGGTTACAAGGTTTACATATATAACACCAGTTCTAATAGAAATAGGGGTCTCCTGATGGAAGTATGTTAATTTATACCAACAAATACAAAACAGGACAACTGTGTATCTTTCAATACCTTAATGGAACCAAAGCGCATTTGATTGTAAACAAACACCAAACTCATAATTAACTCTTTGATGGGGTTACATCAACTCTAGAGCTCTGCCATTATATACAACAAAATGATTAGAATTAGGCATCACATGGAGAAACTACTGAGTATCAGCAGAAATGTATTGGATGTCAACAATAGGTCAGATAATAATTGCGCTCCGGAGGCTGGTTGAAGGAATTAAGGCAAAGATAGAAAGAACCTTCTTGTAGTCCTCACATGTGCTGACTTCAAGAAATCATTTGACTCCATACATAGAGGTAAAATGCTGGAAATCCTAAGATCTTATCAGTACCAGGATTACTTGTGATATAGTGTGACAGAAGAAGCTCAGGTACTGTCACCAGATGGTGAGACTGAGTTATTCTCAATCCTGGTTGGCGTACTGCTAGGCGACCCATTGGCACCATTACTGTTGTATTTGATTTATCAATGGTTAGCGACTTCCAGTACCTTGGGTCATGGATAGAGAACAGCAGAAATGACTTCGAAGTTACTGTAGGAAAGCAAAGGCTTGTGTACCTCTATCAAAAATGGATACCATCTGGAAATCAGACCTCTCCTGTAACCTGAAGACAAGTTCTTTCTTGAGATCTGTACACCGACGAAATCACATGAGCAGCGAATTGATTGTTGTTATTAAGACTACTAAGGGCAACCCTAAACATCAGCTGAAGAAAACACAAGGAAACACAAACTACCGGCTGTAATATATAGACCAGCTTGCAAGGGGGGGGGGGGGGGGGGGTACTGAACTTGAGAGAAACGAAATTGCGACAACTATGGAGAATCGGAAAGTCTGGAAGGATCTCTGGAACTCGGACTGGAAGTTCGCTCGACCTAGTAGTAGTAGTAGTTTTATTTAAGTAGCTTTGAAAAATACTACTTTCAAATAAACCACAACACAAGTCATGTCAATCTATTTTTACATTATTTGCTTTTTTTTCCAGTCTAAAATCGATGATCTGCAACTAAAATACACCAATCAGTCGGCCAAATACGATGATCTAGTATTGGAAGTCGCCTTGTTGCGCCAGTTATCCAGCCAACTGCAACTTCGTGACCCTAGTTTAATAAATACTGTGGAATGTACTACTCAGGTAGATATACCCTGAAACATGGCAAACTATTATAGTTGCCAAACAACGGTGGGGATTCTAACCGAATAAATCGGTCGTTTGGCCTCTCGGACGCTACCGGTTTTTTACTAAGTGCTTCACTTTTGACGGGCAGCAGTAGCGGTTTACCCAACAGTAGGACTCTCTTAACTGACTCACTACGGGCTCACTATCTCTCTAATCGTCGAATGTAAATATGCAGGATATAAAGTACAGTATATCACATTTATTTCTGTTCAAATAGTGATATCCCACCGGGATATAAACATTTCACTTTATATCCTTATGGGATATAAAGAGCTATCTTCTATCTATTCTTTTATCTATAATAATAATAATATAAACTAAAACAATGTCACTTTATTTTGCTATTATAATATTCTACTTATTGTCGCTTGATATAATCTCGCGTTAGATAATTAAAAAAATTATAAATTATATAAAAATTATATTTTTAAGTTAAAATATATAGCAAACGTTAAATTTTTCCTCACGAACGAGCGATGTTAATCAAGGGGTTATAAGGAATATAAAGGAATATAAAGGAATATAAGGAATATAAAGCTATTATATTTTATGTAAAAAATATAGTCATTTTACAGGACACTAAAGAATTAATAATAATGCATAGTGTGTATATTCCCCATGTAGACATCTCCAGAAAGACTAGACCAATTGCTGAGGGAACATGTTTCTAGTTTAGGATATAAAGACCGTCAATCTATGGCTGCAACTCAAATAATGACCTCCAACCATTTGCTAAAAGGTAAATTACGTAGGCCCTAATTATTGTATTTTCCAATTGAAGGGCTGAGCATAAAAAGGTCATATGTGACATTTTCTTAGAATCAGAGTTATTCTCATACAGAGGTCCTATGAGACCTAACTTAACTTACCAATAAGGTTCTGAGATCATATGAACAATAACTGCCTGATATCCTGGAGTAAAATAGTCCTATGTACAGTAAAAATCGCATAGACATAAACAAAAAAGGTCTTATGTACAATACTGCCTGATATATGCAAAACAATTTTGAAGTTTTTGAAAAAAAAATTTTGAAAGTAAAGATTTTGAAATACATCAATTTATTTACTTGCATGCAAAAATACAGAATGCCAACATCAACTGTAATGTGTAGGGAAAAAAAACGCAGAAGTGTGATTATCTCAGAATGACACTTTTATCACATTAGAACCTTTTTATGCTCAGCCCTTCAATTATTATATTAGGGATTAGTACGGTATCAAAATAGAACAATTTCGAACTAAAATATAGACGAACTTGTTTAGTTACCGGTATATTATATTATATATATTATAATTATAATATGTTATAATATATATAATATATATATAATATATATATATAATATATATATTATTTTATTTTTATATATTATTTATTATTATTTTTAATTTTATTTAACGTGGTTGATCTTGGTTTCCTTACATTTATATTTATATATTATATAATATATATAATATATAATATATATATGTTATGTTAAATAACTCGCCATTGTTTCTTAGGGAGTTTAAATAATGCTGAAATAGTATTTAATATGATATATAACGCGTTCGTTGCGAGATCAGGCCCTTCTCAGTTGATGATTTTTTATTATTTTTTTTTAGTAGACACTAGACAGTAGAATACAATAACGACGGACAGATGTACGGTCAACAACAAGAGTGGAATAAATATGTTACAATTGGAAAGAAATGATATATTTAATTCAGGGTGTTTAATAAGAACCTTACCTGTGGTGTTGGTGTGGATGTCTAAAAACCGATAATTTGTAATACCTGGCTGGAGTGAGCATATATATATGGGTTAAGGTAGCCGCCTTGATAGTTATAACCGAAACACAACTTATTAATTTACAGAAAATATTAACGTTCAAATGCTGCGGATTTTATAATCGTTCTCACAACTAATTTTTTTTAGATTCCCAAACATGTTCTCCAGCTGACACCCATTCTGATATCGGGACGTCTATTCCTTCTCCCAATACCCGCGACATCGTTACCACTAATCACCTGCCAACTAGTGTAACGGTTTACAGAGCCCGGTACACCTACGATCCACTCAAATATTCTCCTAACTTCAATCCAGACGCTGAACTATCTATAAACAAAGGAGAATATGTTTATATATTTGGAGATGTTGATGAGGTTTGTGAAAAATTCTTTCAAGATATTTAAAAATGCTTTTTCTGACCGTAAAATTTACGATTTGTGACCTTAAATTTTTCTCTTACTATATTACTAACCTTAATATTGTTGGTTCCTCTCATATCTCAGTAACCGGCTCCGTCACTAACCTACTGATACTGAATTTCCTACGGTAACGTTTAGTATATTTATTTTGGGTCAGAACAACACATCCCTTAATTACATCCTGCAACCCCTTAATATGCTTCCCTCGCCTTAAGGTGAAAAATAAGTGAATCCCTCACTGAGCAGAGCACCAAGTGAGCACATCAATATAAAATATGATTGAATGAATTAAATTAAATTGAAGTAATCTTGTTTAATGGCTGCGAGGCAAAATACATATGTCTTATTTTGGGGAATGTGGTTGTAGCACTCGGAATGAATTCGTAAATATGGATTTTTAATAAATTCCTAATTGCCCAGGGCTATTATTATTCTGGTTATATATCCCATATTCTAAAGATATTAAAAAACAAATTTTGGATGTAGGGCCTACCAATAATTGTATTGCTAAAATTAATTCATAACAATATAATGTAATAATAACAATTATAAGATATATAAAATATATATATCCCAAATAAAAGTGCAACCAAAATTGTTTATCCTGTGATTGTGATTAGTTTAATCTTACGGATGAAATCTTAGTAGTCAGTTTTCTTAGTAAATTATCCTACCTCATAACAAACTATTTAATAAATCAAACAGACCACTTCAATAAGTCGCCTCATTAGGCAACCCTATGTAGATCTGTAATAATAATAAGCGTTTATGAAAGAATGCTGGTAATGCCGCAATAACTTATTAACGAATTAATTTTATCTGATAAATCCATATCTCCACTTTTTCTCACTATAATTGGTATAAAACCAGATAGGGGGTGGGGGGGGGGGGGGGGGGGGGGGGGGGGGAACTGGACGCAATAAAAGTTCATCCCTCTCCTGGGGAAATTGGACGCAAATAACAGCTGATTATTCTCTAAAATAAAACTGTAACCTGTTCTATTGTGTTTAGTTTATTGTTTTCGTTAAAATAACGTGCCACTGTAACCTGCTCCTTACCCTAAATTGATAATTTAACATTGAGGCGGGATATTAATTCGCCAAGGCGGGTTTTGCGTCGAGTTCCCCCCCCCCCCCCCCCCCCCCCCCCACCCCCCCCCCCCCCCTGTCTCTATAAAACAGTGCAAGACAAAGTACTACTGCTTTCGCTCACTATTGCTACTTTCTATCACTAAATTGGTGACAGCGAAATCTTAGCCCAGTCGTCAAAGCGCGGGAGATGTGTTATTATTTACCGGCCACGGCAGTGATATTTAAAAATCTGATCTTATATAATCGCAGAAGTATGTTTTTCTAGTTGAATCCGTCAAGTAACGCTTTTGATTAGCGCAGACCCTGAGGAAAAGAACATAAGTTGAATAATAATCCGAAAAAATAATATGTTGACAAATATGTTATATCGACAATTGTAACTTGGAAATACCTTCAATGGGACTACAGTCGACATAGAAATGGTTAATTATAAGTACCGCTATATCAGTAATGGAAATTAAATGTAAAATTATTACCTGTAAGGCCTAACTCGTCTTAAATAAAATAGTGTATTTCATACACTACATGCCGGAAATAACTCATTGTAACCGGAATTCAGATATTCGGCGCTCGTGTATTGAATTTTTTATTCGATGTCATTTTACCATTCACTTCGCTCGTGCTAAGAACCTGCCATCTTCAAAAGTCAATACACTCAGACATAATATGAATTTTATTCAATTAAAATTAGTAATCGCATTTCATAACTTATTGTAATTTATTACTATTGTAACAAATGTTTAGTGTGTTTAGTTATTTTACTTTATTTAATTGTGTTTGATTCCTCCCTACCCAGGACGGATTCTTCGAGGGGGAACTACTAGACGGACGTCGTGGATTACTACCTTCAAACTTCTTAGTTGAAGTTAAAGACGATGACCTTCCAGAACTGTTTCATTCAACGTTACGAGTTCTACGTCATCTTCAACCAACGGAGTACAAAAAAACTAGTAAGATTAATAAATAATTTATAGTCAGCTCGAAAGTTCGTTCCACGCTATGCTGCGCAGGCTTTAGCTGTAAGACAGTATAGGTGTGCCGGAATTGTATCCAGGTAGTGTGGCCAAAATGTCTGTACATTCCATCACGTATTACACAAAGGTCGTTTTAAATTACCATGCGTAACTAGTCCGGACCGAGTTCGTAAAGGTCGTATCTGTCCCTCTCTCATCCGATGTACTATGTGAAGGTAGTACCCAACCATCCCTCCTTCCATGTGCTTACATGAGGTAGTAGCTCAGTCCTTCATCCTTTCATGTTCTGTATAAAGGTCGTATCTTAAATTTATTTACAGGCCCTATTGTACTTCAGTTGCAACAACAAGTACACCAGCAGCAACACCAACAGCAACTTCTTCAACAACAACTTCTAGAAACTCAAGAGTTGCTAAGACAGCGTGTACAGTCGTCTACCAAACCGACTTCCGCTACTGCTTGTACTATTGATGAACCATCACCTAGCTCGACTGGAGTGTGTGGCACTAGTTTAGGTAGTGCGTTCGAACCAACCAACCAACCAACAACTACTGTAGCTAGTACCTGTAAGACCCCTACGAGTCACGGTAATCACCTATTGCCTCCAAATCACATCCCGACCGATGCGGATCCAAGTGGTATTGATTTTAACGGTTAGTGTTTCACTATTAAATATTATTTATCGACATATAACGGTAACATAAAGATGCTAATTATTCGATTGCTTTATTGTCAAAACGTGCGCAAATCTACGAGATTCGATACCGGCACTGGGTTCTTACCTACAATGAGGAAGTTTCTTTATCGAATGAAAAATTAATCCATCGGTTTAATTTTTCCTTACGAATCTGCGTTTTGCATCAGACCGGTCGAATCATATAAAGTTGAATGTTATAAGAATTCGAAATTACTTACTGGAATATTTAATTTTTAACTTTCATTTTGGAAATAAGGTCGGTGAATTGTAACTAAATTCGTATGAATTGCAATTAAGCAACTGAATTCGCTTTGAATTGGAACTAAATAATTTGTTTCCATACTGGGGGGTGGGGGGGGGGGGGGGGGGTTGTAGGTTAGACACTTAGAGAAAAAACTAAGTGTAAAAGTTTCTCATAACTGCCGAACTAACTTTGTATTATGCCAAAACGGTCGCTGATTATTTCAACGTGATATATTATTCTACCACATTTAATAAGTATATTATTTCCCGCTTAGATGACCTTCACCAAGCCTACAGACGTTCATCAACTCACAGTCTATCGGATCTAAATGATATCCAAGAACTCGATGAAATCAACGATGCCGATAAGGCTGTAGATATAAACCAGTTTGATTTCAGTAACAGTAACTTCAATGTGCCAATTAGCGTTATTGATTATCACGGAGAAGGTAAGCCTCATGAATTAATACGCTCGTTTTGTGAAAATATAGTTTGTTTTTTTAGGGTTATAGTAAATTAAACTCTGAAGTAAAGTTTCTGAAGAAAAGTAAACTCTGGATTATGAGCCAGCCGTAAAATTATGTAAAACTTTCACCAGAAGATCATTTACTGCTCTGCCATAGGCTGAGAAATAACATTAGATTAATTTTAAAGTATTTTTCAAAAAATGTCTATTTTTGATTTAGATGAAATTCATGAAATTTGATGGTTGGCAAAGTAATTTTTGCTTTCAAATCTGCTATTTTATCTCCCGGTTGGACGATTTAGATTAGATCGCTTTGGATATCTTATCTTACTAATTAGTTAATTACTTGTAGATTGTGTTCCTGCTGCTGGTAAACTTATGTTGGAGAGACAATTAGCTAACAGCGTAGTGTTATCATGGCAACCGCCACCAATCGAATTACTTCCGCAAAAAGAAATCGAGTGTTATGATATTTATGTTGACGGGCAGAAGAAATCATCAGTTAAAGGTTACGCAACAACGAGGTAAATACATAATAACATTTATTTCACAGTAAATAAAATAGGCTTTATTGCCCGCTTGATTCGTGATTTCTGCGAGATCCGAGTCACGGTACTTCTATAATATAGTACCGATATTTTGTTCACAGAGATACAGTGAATGTCTAGTTACAACTAACTGAAACAGAGGCATTTATATAGTTTTGCAATAGTTCAGAATTCGTTGCGGGGCGAGCCACGTAAGTGAGCCTTAGCGTCGTGGAACCATTAGTGAACCGTCCGTCTTCGAGTCGAAATTTTTTAACTCTAATAAGTCGGTCAATCTCTGATTATAACTTTTTGTTGGGCACAGCTTTTGCAAAGTCGGATATGACGTCCAGGTGGGATCGAATTGGTAACCTCCGGGTTGGATGTCTGACGCTCTAACCATTCAGCTAGCGGCTCAGGTAAAAGATAGACCTGGAAATACTATCTGATACCTTGTATGTCCGCAATTTACCTCCTCATGGCCTCCCATCTGTCAATACTATCATATGCTGCCACTGTGCTCAACCCTACCGTACTTATGGCCGTCTTTATCCACTCGCTACAATGAAAGGGTATTGTATATTAACCATGAACCATCACGGCCACAATGATTATAATAGTATGAAACCACTCATACACCCATAACACCAATAATAAATTATCAATCTTTGATGAAATGCAACAAAAACTTGTTTCACATGTAGTCCATTAAAAGTTATTAAATTCTACACACAGACAGACTTCTATAGTTCATCTGTCGTCCGACGGGGGCGAATGACTAGACGGTTCATTAATTGTTCCTCTACACTCTACTCAAAGACGTGTGCGCGAAGACCCCGCGTAGGAGTTAATTAATGATAAGAAGTCCAAGTTTGTTGTTATCAAAGGTACAGACAGATATTATTTATTTTTATCAACCAATAAGAAAATTGCTCAAAATAATGTTCAGCCTTAGTGTGGCGCCCGCCGTGCCTTATAGGTAACTGCCAAGAGAAAGGAGCCTTCGGGTTGCGGTGTTTCTTGTTTCACACGATCACCGATCATTTTTTAGCTGTTTGTTGGTATTAATTCAAAGGGAACTTAGCGACGATTCCAAACCTGTAACAAATTAATCCCTAAATAACTTACTGAAATCTGAATTGATCTGAATTTCAGGGCACTAGTTGATGCAGTTGATTCTAACCGGGCCCATCGTGTTAGTATTCGTACAGTGACTACTAAGGGTGACTCGTCGAAGGACCAACAATGTACATTGAATATAGGAAGAGGTATGGTTATGTTATCATTGGTACAGTAGGTTTGGTAGGTTATTATTAAATATAGGAAGAGGTTTGGTTATGTAATTATTGGTACAGTAGGCTTGGTAGGTTATTATTAAATATAGGAAGATGTTTGGTTATGTAATTATTGGTACAGGTAGGTTTGGTAGGTTATTATTAAATATAGGAAGAGGTAATGGTTATGTAATCATTGGTACAGTAGGTTTGGTAGGTTATTATTAAATATAGGAGGAGGTATGGTTATGTAATTATTGGTACAGTAGGCTTGGTAGGTTATTATTAAATATAGGAAGAGGTTTGGTTATGTAATTATTGGTACAGTAGGCTTGGTAGGTTATTATTAAATATAGGAAGAGGTTTGGTTATGTAATTATTGGTACAGTAGGTTTGGTAGGTTATTATTAAATATAGGAAGAGGT
>JAUCBJ010006162.1:0-23783 GCA_032718475.1 Nemertoderma westbladi | reverse complement strand
TAGCTTAGTGCCCGGCTGCCCATTCCACAATAATACTGTAAGGCAATACCGGTACTGATAGTAAATTACTATATACATGAAACGAAATTGAAATTTCTTTCGTTTCGTTTCGTTAGGCCAACCCTGCTAATATATATATATAATATGTATATGTATATGATATTTTATACAAAATTGTTTGGAATTACAAAATAATGAGTGGCGTCGTGCAAGAAATCGCTATTACTTAAATGCAAATGCAGGCGTTACAAAGGTGTAAACGCTAGGCTGAAAACCAATTAGCACTAATTAATGGTAATTATAAATGAGTGTAAATGAACAGGCTGACAGGTTACAGCGGAAGGTCATTTTAACCAAAACAATAAACGAGAGTCATTAGCACAGGTTTCAGTTTCAAATTCAGCTGTGGTTGTTGGATAACAGCGTGGCATTTGCTACTTTGCATTAATTAAAATTGTTTTATAACAAAAAAATTAAAATGAATGGATATCGCCCTGTTGTAATACACAACTGCAAAATTAAAGGGTGTAAAAACGCCGACAATTGACAACCAACGCCGACAACCATTGTTAATACACAACTGCAAAATTAAAGGGTGTAAAAATGCCGACAACCAACGCCGAAACCATTGTTAAAACAAATTAATCGGATCGGGTTACAGTGGAAGGTTATTCTAACCAAAACAATAAACAAAAGTCGCGAACTCAGGATACATTTTCATACTTCACATTGTTAGCAGTGGTTGTCGGCGTAGCGTTTACACACAAAATTAAATGAACAATTATATATATACCGGTAATAAAAAATTACCAAAAAATATTTGTGTAAACAATACCAATAATACCAATAAAAAAAACCAATACATATATCCCGCGGGGTTGATAAGCACATAATTGCGTTTCTTATTTAACTTTAGTAGTTATATCTAGGGAAGAGGTTGAACTAAGAAGTAAATTGAGATTAATTGGCATTTATTACAATAAATTATTACAAAACAAAAACATTACAGTACTATAAATTTAATTTAAATTTGTTGAAAATTACAAAACGCAAATTACGTAAATTGCAAAAATTATTACTATATATTAATTTATTGCATTAGTGGCCGAGGATAATATTTCATTCGTAAAGTTGTCCCAGCAATAAAATTCGTAGGCGCAGCGCAGTCAATAATTTGTACGTGTCGTGTAGTCGATGCAGTGGTTAAACTCATTTCCACGATCAATAATTCGTACGCGGCGTCGTCGCAGCGGTTAAACTCATTTCCACGATCAATAATTCGTATGCGGCGTCGTCGCAGTGGTTAAACTCATTGCCACGATCAATAATTCATACGCGGCGTCGTCGCAGCGGTTAAACTCATTGTCGCGGAGGATAGTTTGTACGCGGTGTTGTCGCAGTGGTTAAACTCATTTTCACGGAGGATAATTCGTACGCGGCGTCGACGCAGGGGTTAAACTCATTTACACGGAGGATAATTCGTACACGGCATCGACGCAGCGGTTAAACTCATTTCCACGGAGGATAATTCGTACGCGGCGTCGATGCAGCGGTTAAACTCATTTTCATGGAGCATAATTCGTACGCGGCGTCGATGCAGCGGTTAAACACATTGACACGGAAGATAATTCGTACGCTGAGTTGACGCAGTGGTTAAACTCATTGCCATGCTCGATAATTCGTATGCAGAGTCGATGCACCAGTTAAACTCATCGTCACAGCTATGAAACATCATCAGTGAGTTGGGGCATCATCCAGAGAATATTCCTAGCCTTCAAACTTCATCCCAAAGTGAAGCAAACTCGAGTTATCGTCGTTCTAAGAATTAGCCAATCAGGCGCCGTATCTGATGACCACGGTATGGGGGTGACTTGGGACCTCAACGCGAGATTCAGAACACCATCCAAAACATATTCGCATAAAATCTTATCACTAATTGTCAAGGCCTAGGTAAGTTTTCAGCGTTTGAATATTATAGCCAATCAGGTGCCAGATACAGTGACCACGGTAGGCGCGTGACCTGGGAACCCAATGGAAGGTTCAGAGTACTGGCCAAAACATTTTCGCATCAAATTGTACCGTAAAATGTTACTGCATATCAGCAAAGTCACCTACCGGTATTTGATCAGCAAAAGATCAGGTCTGACTGTGTGATTTGGGTCTGATCATATTTTCCTTTGCATGCATAAGAAGCCCTTCAATGGTCACTATCCGCTACATTGATCTAATCCATATCGTCAGATAGCCCGTGTTGCTGTTATAAGATTTATTTTGATTTGGTGCGATTTGGGTAATTTTAGTTTTTTTGGGGTAAACTATGGTATTAATAACTTCCAGTAAAATCCCAACGTTAAGAACATTGCTAGAAACGTCAATCATCTATAGCCTACAAACTAAGGGTAACTATGTCAGCCAGTTACTGTACATGGGCAGATGGGTATACTAAGTACAGGACTGCAGGAGTACTTTGATATTCCTGTATTGACAATACTCAACTATGAAGATAGGGTACGTTTTGACTAAAATACGGCATCTGATGTAACGTTTTGACTAGGCCTATCTGCCAAAAGAACCTCCACTATATATGCCATACATGTAGGCCTACCATACCTGCACCGGTGCTTGCTACAGACTGTGGAGATAGCTACCGGCAAGAGGTGTTTGGTATATAGTTTTAGTCAGTAATGGCATACAGCAACTACTGACTTTATGATTTCATCAAGTTCATCAAACCAGGCTGACGACTCAGCTGTTTAATTATTTGCAGCCAGGAGTGGATAAATTATTAATTAATTTGGGAAACTTTACTAATTAGTAAAATCGTTAATTAGTTCGATTCAAAAGATTTTAGAATAATTATCATTTGTAAAATAGTAAACCGCTTTGATACACGTTGTGAATAAGTATTTGGGAGGCGGGGGGGCAAAGCCCCCCCGCCAATTAGGTAATTAAGTAATTAGTTAATTACTAATTAACGGTAGGAGATACGGCATCGGCGCCAGAGACTTTTTTGTGTAGAATAAAATTCTGAACAATTTTGTGATGTTACGTTTTTTCATAGCTCTTAGTGTTTTCGAGTTACGACGCTAATTAGTTTTCGGCTAATTAGTACTAATTAACAGTAATAGGTGGGCCATAGCGATGACTGAACTTTTTTTAGATCTTACCGAGATGAACAAAAAAAAACACCGTTGCTAGGGGAAAAACCAAATACTTTTCGAGAAAAATCAATTAGAAATCTTTAATCGCTAATTACTAATTAATTAATTAACAGATTTTTTCCACAAAAACTCCTAGCTATCGTGCTAGGGCCATCTACCAGATTGCGCAAACAGAATCGTTCTAGCTTTCGCCGTTCTCCTGGAAAAATCCTTTAAAGATCCACCTAAAAAAAGATCAAAGCAAAATGCCTACTTGATAAGGAGTGATACTAGACCGTTAAATTATGAGGTTTGAAGTTGGTGTTGATGTTGGTTTCTATGTTCCGTTAAATAGGCTGCAGTATCTATACCTCATAATTCTCTGTCGAGCCTTGGGCTCTCCTGTTGCAGCCGAACCATCCAGTAAGCAACCGAGGGTGGACTCTCTATAGCCGAGGGGCACTTGTATAATAACTAATAATCACGAACCCCCTCCTCTTATAATATATAACTCTGTAGTAGTCAGTAGTAGTAGTAGTAATAGTAGTAGTAGTAGTAGAAGTAGTAAGTAATAGTAAAGGAGATCGGTTTAAACCAAAGTGATAAAGTAACATTATTATATAACATAATCATATAGACAAAGTAGAATAAGATACAGATTCATAATTATTTTATCAAACTCATGTACTACTTACTTCAATGTGCCAATTGTAATAATAATTAAACATATTATTCCGATTAATCTGCGTTTGGCCCTATAAGATATTATACTGAAGTGTTTTATATCAATATATCCATGCGAGTAAACAAGAAGTGAAGTAAATGTTTATTATTATAGTTTTAGAAATTGAATGATATACCCAAGATAGTGAAATAGATAATATACAAGAAATTGCCATTTGATCAGATATATCAAAGCGGCGTCGTTAGTATAATACCGTAATAGTATCAATTAACTCTGTTATACAATGTAAATATACTAAATCTATTTATAAATATATTATGAGCCCTACATTGTATATTTCTCCTACAGGTAGACAATGTAGTATTTTAAAACTTGATATAATTTGGTATAATGTATAACATATTACAAATAAGACTGAGGCAGCTAAACTATATTGCAAAGAAATCAAATATCCTAAAGTAATACAGACCCTCCCTCCACCCTATAAATAGTGTTCACCACCTACCCCACCCACCACCCTTATTACTTCATAACAATGAAAGATAGTACTGGCGCTCCGGTCACTCCGTTCCCTCCGCTGGGGGGGTTAAGTTGTAGATTTTGACACTATGCAAAATCCGAGCACAGAGTTAGAAGCGCATTGGATAGGCGATCATTTCTTGCAGTGAAAGTATTTCCATACCTATTATAGTTTTCGAGATAGTCAGACATGAGTAGCTAAAATTTGAATTTTTTTCGGTAAAGTCTGATTTCACCGGTACCTGTCATCCGAAATATGGATTGTGATATATCGTTAAATGCGGATCCACTAACTGTACATTCACATATTTTCAAGGAAAAAATTCGATCAAGGGTTTTCGAAATATTTTCGAATTACCGGAAGCAGACTTTGGGCGACCATATCTCCGGTACCGGTAGGCCTATTGAGTCGAAATTTTTTTTAATCTACTTAGAACACTCCAGTGAATGTTTTTTAGTTTGAAAGTTTTGCCCCAAAATGCTCAGAAGTAATTTCGAAAAAACTGATCATTTCGCGATCATGATCTTTTGACCCCCTAGAACCATCAATGTGGCCCTGATTCAGTGACACTGTCTCTTTGACACATTATCTAGCTTTCTAGGTGTTATACTCACCATCAATGTGGCCCTGATTCAGTAATACTAACTCTTTGACACATTATCTAGCTTTCTAGGTGTTATACTCACCATCAATGTGGCCCTGATTCAGTAATACTATCTCTTTGACACATTATCTAGCTTTCTAGGTGTTATACTCACCATCAATGTGGCTCTGATTCAGTGACACTGTCTCTTTGACACATTATCTAGCTTTCTCGGTGTTATACTCACCATCAATGTGGCCCTGATTCAGTAACACTATCTCTTTGACACATTATCTAGCTTTCTCGGTGTTATACTCACCATCAATGTGGCCCTGATTCAGTGACACTATCTCTTTGACACATTATCTAGCTTTCTCGGTGTTATACTCACCATCAATGTGGCCCTGATTCAGTGACACTGTCTCTTTGACACATTATCTAGCTTTCTCGGTGTTATACTCACCATCAATGTGGCCCTGATTCAGTAACACTATCTCTTTGACACATTATCTAGCTTTCTCGGTGTTATACTCACCATCAATGTGGCCCTGATTCAGTGACACTATCTCTTTGACACATTATCTAGCTTTCTCGGTGTTATACTCACCATCAATGTGGCCCTGATTCAGTAACACTATCTCTTTGACACATTATCTAGCTCTCTATGTGTTATACTCACCATCAATGTGGCCCTGATTCAGTGACACTATCTCTTTGACACATTATCTAGCTTTCTCGGTGTTATACTCACCATCAATGTGGCCCTGATTCAGTAACACTATCTCTTTGACACATTATCTAGCTTTCTAGGTGTTATACTCACCATCAATGTGGCCCTGATTCAGTAACACTCTCACCATCAATGTGGCCCTGATTCAGTAACACTATATCTTTGACACATTATCTAGCTCTCTAGGTGTTATACTCACCATCAATGTGGCCCTGATTCAGTAACACTATCTCTTTGACACATTATCTAGCTTTCTAGGTGTTATACTCACCATCAATGTGGCCCTGATTCAGTAACACTATATCTTTGACACATTATCTAGCTTTCTAGGTGTTATACTCACCATCAATGTGGCCCTGATTCAGTAACACTATCTCTTTGACACATTATCTAGCTTTCTCGGTGTTATACTCACCATCAATGTGGCCCTGATTCAGTGACACTGTCTCTTTGACACATTATCTAGCTTTATCTGTGTTATACTCACCATCAATGTGGCCCTGATTCAGTGACACTGTCTCTTTGACACATTATCTAGCTTTCTCGGTGTTATACTCGCCATCAATGTGGCCCTGATTCAGTGACACTGTCTCTTTGACACAATATCTAACTTTCTCGGTGTTATACTCACCATCAATGTGTCCCTGATTCAGTGACACTGTCTCTTTGACACATTCTCTAGCTTTCTCGGTGTTTCCAATAGAGAGATTAAACACGGCGTAATCGAACCAAAATGAAGCATTCTTTCTATCGATAGCCAATCGCTGTAAAGTAGTAATGATTAAAATTATAAATAGCCAATCACAGCAATTATTATAATTAATCTCTTCCTGTATCACTCTAAGCTTTCTTCTAGCAGTGGTGATTTATTAATGCACTTATTGTTTTGGTTATATTCAGTCCTATGAATCACCTTTTAATTCTGGTTAGTGAGCTAACCTGTTGGTAATATCGCGAAGCTAATTCAATTTTCCCGCCCTCCTCTGCCTCTATAGCGAACACTTTTAATTGGTCGACATCGAGCGGTGGTTCTGGCACCGGTGTTTTATCTTTGGGACTGAGATATTCACCTAATCCCACATGCATCTCGTCCAACAGGTAGACGTATAACTCGCTAAGGAATGTTTGCAGTTCGCTTTCGTCTTTAAACCGTGAGGTTCGCAAATATTTCTCTCTCACTATTTTGATTACTGAATGTTTTAACTGTTCCTTAAAGGCGAAGTATTTCCCTGCGATAATAAAATATCATGATATGTGCGAAAATAAATCTCATTATACAGTAATAATAATAATAAATTGGCCCTACAGTAATTATAATGCGGATGTGTAAAAAGAAAACTTTCATATGTAACTCCTTCCATAGATCAGCGGTGTAATAATACTTGGTATATCTGTATTAACAAGATCAAAACATAGCAGAAATCTACAATATTTCGATTATTTAATTAGTTATTAGTTATAAATAAGTTATTTAGTACCAAGCAGCAGGTTGGTCTACTAGTGACATTCCTTGGCATCCAATCAGGGGGTCCTGGTTCGATCCCTAGATGGGGCAACACTACTTGGACACATTGCTTTAAAATGCTGCAGCCTTGCCCAGCCCAGGCTTTCATCCTTTACTGGTCGATAAATAGGAACTAAGGCAACTTGGGAAACAGAGTGAAAGGGTTTACTGTGGAAGATCACCCATTGTGGTGAAAAAGCATTACTTTAGGAAACATAGTGGAAGGGTTTACTGTGGAAGATCACCCATTGTGGTGAAAAAGCATTACTTTAGGAAACAGAGTGGAAGGGTTTAATATGGAAGATCACCTATGGTGGTGAACAGGCATTACTTTAGGAAACAGTGGAAGGGTTTAATGTGGAAGATCACCCATAGTGGTCAACACGCATTCGTTTAGGAAACAGAATAATAAATTACCATAAGCAAAATATAGCATATAGGTAAGTGCAATATAGGTAATATAGTAAGGCAAACCAGAATGTTTCTGGTTTGTCTTAATCTGTTGTTTTATGCATTATTTTCAATATTACTTATTTTTTGAACTTAAACTTATACATTGCATAATCTACAGTTAGACTTATTCATTAACCTAACTTTAATCTAACTTACTTAACGAGCAGCGCGCATATTGAATGTTTCTGGTTTGTCTTAATCTGTTGTTTTATGCATTATTTTCAATATTACTTATTTTTTGAACTTAAACTTATACATTGCATAATCTACAGTTAGACTTATTCATTAACCTAACTTTAATCTAACTTACTTAACGAGCAGCGCGCATATTGAATGTTTTCTGGTTTGTCTTAATCTGTTGTTTTATGCATTATTTTCAATATTACTTATTTTTTGAACTTAAACTTATACATTGCATAATCTACAGTTAGACCTATTCATTAACCTAACTTTAATCTAACTTACTTAACGAGCAGCGCGCATATTGAATGTTAACCTAACTTACTTAAGGAGCAGCGCGCATATTGAATGGTAACCTAACTTACTTAACGAGCAGCGCGCATATTGAATGGTAACCTAACTTACTTAACGAGCAGCGCGCATATTGAATGTTAACCTAACTTACTTAACGAGCAGCGCGCATATTGAATGGTAACCTAACTTACTTAACGAGCAGCGCGCATATTGAATGTTAACCTAACTTACTTAACGAGCAGCGCGCATATTGAATGTTAACCTAACTTACTTAACGAGCAGCGCGCATATTGAATGGTAACCTAACTTACTTAACGAGCAGCGCGCATATTGAATGTTAACCTAACTTACTTAACGAGCAGCGTGCATATTGAATGTTAACCTAACTTACTTAACGAGCAGCGCGCATATTGAATGTTAACCTAACTTACTTAACGAGCAGCGCGCATATTGAATGTTAACCTAACTTACTTAACGAGCAGCGCGCATATTGAATGGTAACCTAACTTACTTAACGAGCAGCGCGCATATTGAATGTTATAACTTACTTAACGAGCAGCGCGCATTTTGAATGTTTCTGGTTTGTCTTAATCTGTTGTTTTATGCATTATTTTCAATATTACTTATTTTTTGAACTTAAACTTATACATTGCATAATCTACAGTTAGACCTATTCATTAACCTAACCTTAATCTAACTTACTTAAGGAGCAGCGCGCATATTGAATGTTAACCTAACTTATTTAACGAGCAGCGCGCATTTTGAATGTTTTTGGTTTGTCTTAATCTGTTGTTTTATGCATTATTTTCAATATTACTTATTTTTTGAACTTAAACTTATACATTGCATAATCTACAGTTAGACTTATTCATTAACCTAACCTTAATCTAACTTACTTAACGAGCAGCGCGCATATTGAATGTTTTTGGTTTGTCTTAATCTGTTGTTTTATGCATTATTTTCAATATTACTTATTTTTTGAACTTAAACTTATACATTGCATAATCTACAGTTAGACCTATTCATTAACCTAACTTTAACCTAACTTATTTAACGAGCAGCGCGCATATTGAATGTTAACCTAACTTACTTAACGAGCAGCGCGCATATTGAATGTTTTTGGTTTGTCTTCACCTGTTGTTTTGTACATTATTTTCAATATTACTTATTTTTTGAACTTAAACTTATACATTGCATAATCTACAGTTAGACTTATTCATTAACCTAACCTTAATCTAACTTACTTAACGAGCAGCGCGCATATTGAATGTTTTTGGTTTGTCTTCACCTGTTGTTTTATGCATTATTTTCAATATTACTTATTTTTTCTGAACTTAAACTTATACATTGCATAATCTACAGTTAGACCTATTCATTAACCTAACTTTAACCTAACTTATTTAACGAGCAGCGCGCATATTGAATGTTATAACTTACTTAACGAGCAGCGCGCATTTTGAATGTTTCTGGTTTGTCTTAATCTGTTGTTTTATGCATTATTTTCAATATTACTTATTTTTTGAACTTAAACTTATACATTGCATAATCTACAGTTAGACCTATTCATTAACCTAACCTTAATCTAACTTACTTAAGGAGCAGCGCGCATTTTGAATGTTTTTGGTTTGTCTTCATCTGTTGTTTTATACATTATTTTCAATATTACTTATTTTTTGAACTTAAACTTATACATTGCATAATCTACAGTTAGACCTATTCATTAACCTAACCTTAATCTAACTTACTTAAGGAGCAGCGCGCATTTTGAATGTTTTTGGTTTGTCTTCATCTGTTGTTTTATACATTATTTTCAATATTACTTATTTTTTGAACTTAAACTTATACATTGCATAATCTACAGTTAGACCTATTCATTAACCTAACTTTAACCTAACTTATTTAACGAGCAGCGCGCATATTGAATGTTAACCTAACTTACTTAACGAGCAGCGCGCATATTGAATGTTTTTGGGAATGGATAGTACGCATATGGGGGTTGCTAATGTGTGTTTGGCTGTATATTACCTTACTTGTTATACGGAGTTGAAACTGAGCGTTTTGAGGTTTTTGTTTTTATAATAATAGTACGAGAGCTACTTAGAGACACGATTAGATTTTTACTTTATGTAAGTTTGGATAAAAATCTATTTTATTCTGGAGACTTTTGTTTTTTGTTTTTTGATTTTGTTTTCGACTTTGTTTATATTATATTACATATAGGACCTACTTAGAACTATCTATTCTATTAGTGCTTTATTTAGGTGGCGGGAATTTCGAATTGAATTTAATTACTCCATTATGCTTTATTAATATAATAGGTCTGACGTAGCCCGGTAGGGCGAAAACGTTCACCAAATCCAGCGTTTTCATTACAATATTCAGCCAGTGTAGACCCCTAATACTTACCTATATGCTATATTTTGCTTATGGTAATTTATTATTATTTAAATGGAACCACTGGCAATAGCCTACCGCTTTATATCTAATTTAGGAAACAGAATGGAAGAGTTTACTGTGGAAGATCACCCATGGTGATGAACAAGCATTCCTTTAGGAAACAAAGTGGAAGGGTTTACTGTGAAAGATCACCCATGGTGATGAACAGGCATTCCTTTAGGAAACAAAGTGGAAGTGTTTACTGTGAAAGATCACTCATGGTGATGAACAGGCATTCCTTTAGGAAACAAAGTGGAAGTGTTTACTGTGGAAGATCACCCATTGTGGTGAACAAGCATTTCTTTTAGGAAACAGAGTGAAGGGGTTTAATGTGGAAGATCACCCATGGTGGTGAACAGGCATTACTTTAGGAAACAAAGTGGAAGGGTTTACTGTGAAAGATCACCCATGGTGATGAACAGGCATTCCTTTAGGAAACAAAGTGGAAGTGTTTACTGTGGAAGATCACCCATTGTGGTGAACAAGCATTACTTTTAGGAAACAGAGTGGAAGGGTTTAATGTGGAAGATCACCCATGGTGGTGAACAAGCATTACTTTAGGAAACAGAGTGGAAGGGTTTAATGTGGAAGATCACCCATAGTGGGCAACACGCATTCATTTAGGAAACAGAATGGAAGAGTTTACTGTGGAAGATCACCCATGGTGATGAACAAGCATTCCTTTAGGAAACAAAGTGGAAGGGTTTACTGTGAAAGATCACCCATGGTGATGAACAGGCATTCATTTAGGAAACAACGTGGAAGTGTTTACTGTGAAAGATCACCCATGGTGATGAACAGGCATTCCTTTAAAATAAACAAAGTGGAAGTGTTTACTGTGGAAGATCACCCATTGTGGTGAACAAGCATTACTTTTAGGAAACAGAGTCGAAACGTTTACTGTGGAAGATCACCCATTGTGGTGAACAAGCATTACTTTAGGAAACAGAGTGGAAGAATTTAATGTGGAAGATCACCCATGGTGGGCAACAGGCATTCGTTTAGGAAACATAATGGAAGAGTTTACTGTGGAAGATCACCCATGGTGATGAACAAGCATTCCTTTAGGAAACAAAGTGGAAGGGTTTACTGTGAAAGATTACCCATGGTGATGAACAGGCATTCCTTCAGGAAACAAAGTGGAAGTGTTTACTGTAGAAGATCACCCACGGTGGTGAATAGGCATTCCTTTAGGAAACAGAGAAGAAGGGTTCACTGTGGAAGATCACTCATGGTGGTGAACAGGCATTCCTTTAGGAAACAAAGTGGAAGGGTTTACTGTGGAGGATCACAGATGGTGAGGAACATGCATTCCTGTAGGAAACAAAGTGGAAGGGTTTACTGTGGAAGATCACCCATGGTAAGGAACATGCATTCCTGTAGGAAACAAAGTGGAAGGGTTCACTGAGGAAGATCAACCATGGTGGTGAACAGGCATTCCTATAGGAAATAGAGTGGAAGTGTTTACTGTGGAAGATCAACCATGGTGGTGAACAGGCATTCCTTTAGGAAACAGAATGGAAGAGTTTACTGTGGAAGATCAACCATGGTGGTGAACAGGCATTCCTTTAGGAAACATAATGGAAGAGTTTACTGTGGAAGATCACCCATGGTGGTAAACAGGCATTCCTATAGGAAACAGAGTAGAAGGGTTTACTGTGGAAGATCAACCATGGTGGTGAACAGGCATTCCTTTAGGAAACAGAATGGAAGAGTTTACTGTGGAAGATCAACCATGGTGGTGAACAGGCATTCCTTTAGGAAACAGAATGGAAGAGTTTACTGTGGAAGATCAACCATGGTGGTGAACACTGAACAGTCATTCCTTTAGGAAACAGAATGGAAGAGTTTAATGTGGAAGATCACCCATGGTGGTAAACAGGCATTCCTATAGGAAACAGAGTAGAAGGGTTTACTGTGGAAGATCAACCATGGTGGTGAACAGGCATTCCTTTAAGAACAGAATGGAAGAGTTTACTGTGGAAGATCAACCATGGTGGTGAACAGGCATTCCTTTAGGAAACAGAATGTAAGAGTTTACTGTGGAAGATCACCCATGGTGGTGAACAGGCATTCCTTTAGGAAACAAAGTGGAAGGGTTTACTGTGGAAGATCATCCATGGTGGTGAACAGGCATTCCTTTAGGAAACAGAGTGCAAGGGTTTACTGTGTAAGATCATCCCTGGTGGTGAACAGGCATTCCTTTAGGAAACAGAGTGGAAGTGTTTACTGTGGAAGATCATCCATGGTGGTGAACAGGCATTCCTTTAGGAAACAGAGAAGAAGGGTTTACTGTGGAAGATCAACCATGTTGGTGAAAAGGCATTCCTTTAGGAAACAAAGTGGAAGGGTTTACTGTGGAAGATCATCCATGGTGGTGAACAGGCATTCCTTTAGGAAACAGAGTGCAAGGGTTTACTGTGGAAGATCATCCATGGTGGTGAACAGGCATTCCTTTAGGAAACAGAGTGGAAGTGTTTACTGTGGAAGATCATCCATGGTGGTGAACAGGCATTCCTTTAGGAAACAGAGAAGAAGGGTTTACTGTGGAAGATCAACCATGTTGGTGAACAGGCATTCCTTTAGGAAACAGAGAAGAAGGGTTTACTGTGGAAGATCATCCATGGTGGTGAACAGGCATTCCTTTAGGAAACAGAGTGCAAGGGTTTACTGTGGAAGATCATCCATGGTGGTGAACAGGCATTCCTTTAGGAAACAGAGTGGAAGTGTTTACTGTGGAAGATCATCCATGGTGGTAAACAGGCATTCCTTTAGGAAACAGAGAAGAAGGGTTTACTGTGGAAGATCATCCATGGTGGTGAACAGGCATTCCTTTAGGAAACAGAGTGCAAGGGTTTACTGTGGAAGATCATCCATGGTGGTGAACAGGCATTCCTTTAGGAAACAGAGTGGAAGTGTTTACTGTGGAAGATCATCCATGGTGGTGAACAGGCATTCCTTTAGGAAACAGAGTGGAAGTGTTTACTGTGGAAGATCATCCATGGTTGTGAACAGGCATTCCTTTAGGAAACAGAGAAGAAGGGTTTACTGTGGAAGATCAACCATGTTGGTGAACAGGCATTCCTTTAGGAAACAAAGTGGAAGGGTTTACTGTGGAAGATCATCCATGGTGGTGAACAGGCATTCCTTTAGGAAACAGAGTGCAAGGGTTTACTGTGGAAGATCATCCATGGTGGTGAACAGGCATTCCTTTAGGAAACAGAGTGGAAGTGTTTACTGTGGAAGATCATCCATGGTGGTGAACAGGCATTCCTTTAGGAAACAGAGTGGAAGTGTTTACTGTGGAAGATCATCCATGGTGGTGAACAGGCATTCCTTTAGGAAACAGAGAAGAAGGGTTTACTGTGGAAGATCAACCATGTTGGTGAACAGGCATTCCTTTAGGAAACAAAGTGGAAGGGTTTACTGTGGAAGATCATCCATGGTGGTGAACAGGCATTCCTTTAGGAAACACAGTGGAAGTGTTTACTGTGGAAGATCATCCATGGTGGTGAACAGGCATTCCTTTAGGAAACAGAGAAGAAGGGTTTACTGTGGAAGATCAACCATGTTGGTGAACAGGCATTCCTTTAGGAAACAGAGAAGAAGGGTTTACTGTGGAAGATCATCCATGGTGGTGAACAGGCATTCCTTTAGGAAACAGAGTGCAAGGGTTTACTGTGGAAGATCATCCATGGTGGTGAACAGGCATTCCTTTAGGAAACAGAGTGGAAGTGTTTACTGTGGAAGATCATCCATGGTGGTGAACAGGCATTCCTTTAGGAAACAGAGTGGAAGTGTTTACTGTGGAAGATCATCCATGGTTGTGAACAGGCATTCCTTTAGGAAACAGAGAAGAAGGGTTTACTGTGGAAGATCAACCATGTTGGTGAACAGGCATTCCTTTAGGAAACAAAGTGGAAGGGTTTACTGTGGAAGATCATCCATGGTGGTGAACAGGCATTCCTTTAGGAAACAGAGAAGAAGGGTTTACTGTGGAAGATCATCCATGGTGGTGAACAGGCATTCCTTTAGGAAACAGAGAAGAAGGGTTTACTGTGGAAGATCATCCATGGTGGTGAACAGGCATTCCTTTAGGAAACAGAGTGCAAGGGTTTACTGTGGAAGATCATCCATGGTGGTGAACAGGCATTCCTTTAGGAAACAGAGTGGAAGTGTTTACTGTGGAAGATCATCCATGGTGGTGAACAGGCATTCCTTTAGGAAACAGAGTGGAAGTGTTTACTGTGGAAGATCATCCATGGTTGTGAACAGGCATTCCTTTAGGAAACAGAAAAGAAGGGTTTACTGTGGAAGATCAACCATGTTGGTGAACAGGCATTCCTTTAGGAAACAAAGTGGAAGGGTTTACTGTGGAAGATCATCCATGGTGGTGAACAGGCATTCCTTTAGGAAACAGAGTGCAAGGGTTTACTGTGGAAGATCATCCATGGTGGTGAACAGGCATTCCTTTAGGAAACAGAGTGGAAGTGTTTACTGTGGAAGATCATCCATGGTGGTGAACAGGCATTCCTTCAGGAAACAGAGTGGAAGTGTTTACTGTGGAAGATCATCCATGGTGGTGAACAGGCATTCCTTTAGGAAACAGAGAAGAAGGGTTTACTGTGGAAGATCAACCATGTTGGTGAACAGGCATTCCTTTAGGAAACAAAGTGGAAGGGTTTACTGTGGAAGATCATCCATGGTGTTGAACAGGCATTCCTTTAGGAAACAGAGTGGAAGTGTTTACTGTGGAAGATCATCCATGGTGGTGAACAGGCATTCCTTTAGGAAACAGAGAAGAAGGGTTTACTGTGGAAGATCAACCATGTTGGTGAACAGGCATTCCTTTAGGAAACAGAGAAGAAGGGTTTACTGTGGAAGATCATCCATGGTGGTGAACAGGCATTCCTTTAGGAAACAGAGTGCAAGGGTTTACTGTGGAAGATCATCCATGGTGGTGAACAGGCATTCCTTTAGGAAACAGAGTGGAAGTGTTTACTGTGGAAGATCATCCATGGTGGTGAACAGGCATTCCTTTAGGAAACAAAGTGGAAGGGTTTACTGTGGAAGATCATCCATGGTGGTGAACAGGCATTCCTTTAGGAAACAAATTGGAAGGGTTTACTGTGGAAGATCATCCATGGTGGTGAACAGGCATTCCTTTAGGAAACAGAGTGGAAGTGTTTACTGTGGAAGATCAACCATGTTGGTGAACAGGCATTCCTTTAGGAAACAAAGTGGAAGGGTTTACTGTGGAAGATCATCCATGGTGGTGAACAGGCATTCCTTTAGGAAACAGAGAAGAAGTGTTTACTGTGGAAGATCACCCATGGTGGTGAACAGGCATTCCTTTAGGAAACAGAGTGGAAGTGTTTACTGTGGAAGATCAACCATGTTGGTGAACAGGCAATCCTTTAGGAAACAGAGAAGAAGGGTTTACTGTGGAAGATCATCCATGGTGGTGAACAGGCATTCCTTTAGGAAACAGAGTGCAAGGGTTTACTGTGGAAGATCATCCATGGTGGTGAACAGGCATTCCTTTAGGAAACAGAGTGGAAGTGTTTACTGTGGAAGATCATCCATGGTGGTGAACAGGCATTCCTTTAGGAAACAGAGTGGAAGTGTTTACTGTGGAAGATCATCCATGGTGGTGAACAGGCATTCCTTTAGGAAACAGAGAAGAAGGGTTTACTGTGGAAGATCAACCATGTTGGTGAAAAGGCATTCCTTTAGGAAACAAAGTGGAAGGGTTTACTGTGGAAGATCATCCATGGTGGTGAACAGGCATTCCTTTAGGAAACAGAGTGCAAGGGTTTACTGTGGAAGATCATCCATGGTGGTGAACAGGCATTCCTTTAGGAAACAGAGTGGAAGTGTTTACTGTGGAAGATCATCCATGGTGGTGAACAGGCATTCCTTTAGGAAACAGAGAAGAAGGGTTTACTGTGGAAGATCAACCATGTTGGTGAACAGGCATTCCTTTAGGAAACAGAGAAGAAGGGTTTACTGTGGAAGATCATCCATGGTGGTGAACAGGCATTCCTTTAGGAAACAGAGTGCAAGGGTTTACTGTGGAAGATCATCCATGGTGGTGAACAGGCATTCCTTTAGGAAACAGAGTGGAAGTGTTTACTGTGGAAGATCATCCATGGTGGTAAACAGGCATTCCTTTAGGAAACAGAGAAGAAGGGTTTACTGTGGAAGATCATCCATGGTGGTGAACAGGCATTCCTTTAGGAAACAGAGTGCAAGGGTTTACTGTGGAAGATCATCCATGGTGGTGAACAGGCATTCCTTTAGGAAACAGAGTGGAAGTGTTTACTGTGGAAGATCATCCATGGTGGTGAACAGGCATTCCTTTAGGAAACAGAGTGGAAGTGTTTACTGTGGAAGATCATCCATGGTTGTGAACAGGCATTCCTTTAGGAAACAGAGAAGAAGGGTTTACTGTGGAAGATCAACCATGTTGGTGAACAGGCATTCCTTTAGGAAACAAAGTGGAAGGGTTTACTGTGGAAGATCATCCATGGTGGTGAACAGGCATTCCTTTAGGAAACAGAGTGCAAGGGTTTACTGTGGAAGATCATCCATGGTGGTGAACAGGCATTCCTTTAGGAAACAGAGTGGAAGTGTTTACTGTGGAAGATCATCCATGGTGGTGAACAGGCATTCCTTTAGGAAACAGAGTGGAAGTGTTTACTGTGGAAGATCATCCATGGTGGTGAACAGGCATTCCTTTAGGAAACAGAGAAGAAGGGTTTACTGTGGAAGATCAACCATGTTGGTGAACAGGCATTCCTTTAGGAAACAAAGTGGAAGGGTTTACTGTGGAAGATCATCCATGGTGGTGAACAGGCATTCCTTTAGGAAACACAGTGGAAGTGTTTACTGTGGAAGATCATCCATGGTGGTGAACAGGCATTCCTTTAGGAAACAGAGAAGAAGGGTTTACTGTGGAAGATCAACCATGTTGGTGAACAGGCATTCCTTTAGGAAACAGAGAAGAAGGGTTTACTGTGGAAGATCATCCATGGTGGTGAACAGGCATTCCTTTAGGAAACAGAGTGCAAGGGTTTACTGTGGAAGATCATCCATGGTGGTGAACAGGCATTCCTTTAGGAAACAGAGTGGAAGTGTTTACTGTGGAAGATCATCCATGGTGGTGAACAGGCATTCCTTTAGGAAACAGAGTGGAAGTGTTTACTGTGGAAGATCATCCATGGTTGTGAACAGGCATTCCTTTAGGAAACAGAGAAGAAGGGTTTACTGTGGAAGATCAACCATGTTGGTGAACAGGCATTCCTTTAGGAAACAAAGTGGAAGGGTTTACTGTGGAAGATCATCCATGGTGGTGAACAGGCATTCCTTTAGGAAACAGAGAAGAAGGGTTTACTGTGGAAGATCATCCATGGTGGTGAACAGGCATTCCTTTAGGAAACAGAGAAGAAGGGTTTACTGTGGAAGATCATCCATGGTGGTGAACAGGCATTCCTTTAGGAAACAGAGTGCAAGGGTTTACTGTGGAAGATCATCCATGGTGGTGAACAGGCATTCCTTTAGGAAACAGAGTGGAAGTGTTTACTGTGGAAGATCATCCATGGTGGTGAACAGGCATTCCTTTAGGAAACAGAGTGGAAGTGTTTACTGTGGAAGATCATCCATGGTTGTGAACAGGCATTCCTTTAGGAAACAGAAAAGAAGGGTTTACTGTGGAAGATCAACCATGTTGGTGAACAGGCATTCCTTTAGGAAACAAAGTGGAAGGGTTTACTGTGGAAGATCATCCATGGTGGTGAACAGGCATTCCTTTAGGAAACAGAGTGCAAGGGTTTACTGTGGAAGATCATCCATGGTGGTGAACAGGCATTCCTTTAGGAAACAGAGTGGAAGTGTTTACTGTGGAAGATCATCCATGGTGGTGAACAGGCATTCCTTCAGGAAACAGAGTGGAAGTGTTTACTGTGGAAGATCATCCATGGTGGTGAACAGGCATTCCTTTAGGAAACAGAGAAGAAGGGTTTACTGTGGAAGATCAACCATGTTGGTGAACAGGCATTCCTTTAGGAAACAAAGTGGAAGGGTTTACTGTGGAAGATCATCCATGGTGTTGAACAGGCATTCCTTTAGGAAACAGAGTGGAAGTGTTTACTGTGGAAGATCATCCATGGTGGTGAACAGGCATTCCTTTAGGAAACAGAGAAGAAGGGTTTACTGTGGAAGATCAACCATGTTGGTGAACAGGCATTCCTTTAGGAAACAGAGAAGAAGGGTTTACTGTGGAAGATCATCCATGGTGGTGAACAGGCATTCCTTTAGGAAACAGAGTGCAAGGGTTTACTGTGGAAGATCATCCATGGTGGTGAACATGCATTCCTTTAGGAAACAGAGTGGAAGTGTTTACTGTGGAAGATCATCCATGGTGGTGAACAGGCATTCCTTTAGGAAACAAAGTGGAAGGGTTTACTGTGGAAGATCATCCATGGTGGTGAACAGGCATTCCTTTAGGAAACAAATTGGAAGGGTTTACTGTGGAAGATCATCCATGGTGGTGAACAGGCATTCCTTTAGGAAACAGAGTGGAAGTGTTTACTGTGGAAGATCAACCATGTTGGTGAACAGGCATTCCTTTAGGAAACAAAGTGGAAGGGTTTACTGTGGAAGATCATCCATGGTGGTGAACAGGCATTCCTTTAGGAAACAGAGAAGAAGTGTTTACTGTGGAAGATCACCCATGGTGGTGAACAGGCATTCCTTTAGGAAACAGAGTGGAAGTGTTTACTGTGGAAGATCAACCATGTTGGTGAACAGGCAATCCTTTAGGAAACAGAGAAGAAGGGTTTACTGTGGAAGATCATCCATGGTGGTGAACAGGCATTCCTTTAGGAAACAGAGTGCAAGGGTTTACTGTGGAAGATCATCCATGGTGGTGAACAGGCATTCCTTTAGGAAACAGAGTGGAAGTGTTTACTGTGGAAGATCATCCATGGTGGTGAACAGGCATTCCTTTAGGAAACAGAGTGGAAGTGTTTACTGTGGAAGATCATCCATGGTTGTGAACAGGCATTCCTTTAGGAAACAGAGAAGAAGGGTTTACTGTGGAAGATCAACCATGTTGGTGAACAGGCATTCCTTTAGGAAACAAAGTGGAAGGGTTTACTGTGGAAGATCATCCATGGTGGTGAACAGGCATTCCTTTAGGAAACAGAGAAGAAGGGTTTACTGTGGAAGATCATCCATGGTGGTGAACAGGCATTCCTTTAGGAAACAGAGAAGAAGGGTTTACTGTGGAAGATCATCCATGGTGGTGAACAGGCATTCCTTTAGGAAACAGAGTGTAAGGGTTTACTGTGGAAGATCATCCATGGTGGTGAACAGGCATTCCTTTAGGAAACAGAGTGGAAGTGTTTACTGTGGAAGATCATCCATGGTGGTGAACAGGCATTCCTTTAGGAAACAAAGTGGAAGGGTTTACTGTGGAAGATCATCCATGGTGGTGAACAGGCATTCCTTTAGGAAACAAATTGGAAGGGTTTACTGTGGAAGATCATCCATGGTGGTGAACAGGCATTCCTTTAGGAAACAGAGTGGAAGTGTTTACTGTGGAAGATCAACCATGTTGGTGAACAGGCATTCCTTTAGGAAACAAAGTGGAAGGGTTTACTGTGGAAGATCATCCATGGTGGTGAACAGGCATTCCTTTAGGAAACAGAGAAGAAGTGTTTACTGTGGAAGATCACCCATGGTGGTGAACAGGCATTCCTTTAGGAAACAGAGTGGAAGTGTTTACTGTGGAAGATCAACCATGTTGGTGAACAGGCAATCCTTTAGGAAACAGAGAAGAAGGGTTTACTGTGGAAGATCATCCATGGTGGTGAACAGGCATTCCTTTAGGAAACAGAGTGCAAGGGTTTACTGTGGAAGATCATCCATGGTGGTGAACAGGCATTCCTTTAGGAAACAGAGTGGAAGTGTTTACTGTGGAAGATCATCCATGGTGGTGAACAGGCATTCCTTTAGGAAACAGAGTGGAAGTGTTTACTGTGGAAGATCATCCATGGTTGTGAACAGGCATTCCTTTAGGAAACAGAGAAGAAGGGTTTACTGTGGAAGATCAACCATGTTGGTGAACAGGCATTCCTTTAGGAAACAAAGTGGAAGGGTTTACTGTGGAAGATCATCCATGGTGGTGAACAGGCATTCCTTTAGGAAACAGAGAAGAAGGGTTTACTGTGGAAGATCATCCATGGTGGTGAACAGGCATTCCTTTAGGAAACAGAGAAGAAGGGTTTACTGTGGAAGATCATCCATGGTGGTGAACAGGCATTCCTTTAGGAAACAGAGTGTAAGGGTTTACTGTGGAAGATCATCCATGGTGGTGAACAGGCATTCCTTTAGGAAACAGAGTGGAAGTGTTTACTGTGGAAGATCATCCATGGTGGTGAACAGGCATTCCTTTAGGAAACAGAGTGGAAGTGTTTACTGTGGAAGATCATCCATGGTTGTGAACAGGCATTCCTTTAGGAAACAGAGAAGAAGGGTTTACTGTGGAAGATCAACCATGTTGGTGAACAGGCATTCCTTTAGGAAACAAAGTGGAAGGGTTTACTGTGGAAGATCATCCATGGTGGTGAACAGGCATTCCTTTAGGAAACAGAGTGCAAGGGTTTACTGTGGAAGATCATCCATGGTGGTGAACAGGCATTCCTTTAGGAAACAGAGTGGAAGTGTTTACTGTGGAAGATCATCCATGGTGGTGAACAGGCATTCCTTCAGGAAACAGAGTGGAAGTGTTTACTGTGGAAGATCATCCATGGTGGTGAACAGGCATTCCTTTAGGAAACAGAGAAGAAGGGTTTACTGTGGAAGATCAACCATGTTGGTGAACAGGCATTCCTTTAGGAAACAAAGTGGAAGGGTTTACTGTGGAAGATCATCCATGGTGGTGAACAGGCATTCCTTTAGGAAACAGAGTGGAAGTGTTTACTGTGGAAGATCATCCATGGTGGTGAACAGGCATTCCTTTAGGAAACAGAGAAGAAGGGTTTACTGTGGAAGATCAACCATGTTGGTGAACAGGCATTCCTTTAGGAAACAGAGAAGAAGGGTTTACTGTGGAAGATCATCCATGGTGGTGAACAGGCATTCCTTTAGGAAACAGAGTGCAAGGGTTTACTGTGGAAGATCATCCATGGTGGTGAACAGGCATTCCTTTAGGAAACAGAGTGGAAGTGTTTACTGTGGAAGATCATCCATGGTGGTGAACAGGCATTCCTTTAGGAAACAGAGTGGAAGGGTTTACTGTGGAAGATCATCCATGGTGGTGAACAGGCATTCCTTTAGGAAACAAAGTGGAAGGGTTTACTGTGGAAGATCATCCATGGTGGTGAACAGGCATTCCTTTAGGAAACAGAGTGGAAGTGTTTACTGTGGAAGATCAACCATGTTGGTGAACAGGCATTCCTTTAGGAAACAAAGTGGAAGGGTTTACTGTGGAAGATCATCCATGGTGGTGAACAGGCATTCCTTTAGGAAACAGAGAAGAAGGGTTTACTGTGGAAGATCACCCATGGTGGTGAACAGGCATTCCTTTAGGAAACAGAGTGGAAGGGTTTACTGTGGAAGATCATCCATGGTGGTGAACAGGCATTCCTTTAGGAAACAGAGTGGAAGGGTTTACTGTGGAAGATCATCCATGGTGGTGAACAGGCATTCCTTTAGGAAACAGAGTGGAAGTGTTTACTGTGGAAGATCATCCATGGTGGTGAACAGGCATTCCTTTAGGAAACAGAGTGGAAGTGTTTACTGTGGAAGATCATCCATGGTTGTGAACAGGCATTCCTTTAGGAAACAGAGAAGAAGGGTTTACTGTGGAAGATCAACCATGTTGGTGAACAGGCATTCCTTTAGGAAACAAAGTGGAAGGGTTTACTGTGGAAGATCATCCATGGTGGTGAACAGGCATTCCTTTAGGAAACAGAGTGCAAGGGTTTACTGTGGAAGATCATCCATGGTGGTGAACAGGCATTCCTTTAGGAAACAGAGTGGAAGTGTTTACTGTGGAAGATCATCCATGGTGGTGAACAGGCATTCCTTCAGGAAACAGAGTGGAAGGGTTTACTGTGGAAGATCATCCATGGTGGTGAACAGGCATTCCTTTAGGAAACAGAGAAGAAGGGTTTACTGTGGAAGATCAACCATGTTGGTGAACAGGCATTCCTTTAGGAAACAAAGTGGAAGGGTTTACTGTGGAAGATCATCCATGGTGGTGAACAGGCATTCCTTTAGGAAACAGAGTGGAAGTGTTTACTGTGGAAGATCATCCATGGTGGTGAACAGGCATTCCTTTAGGAAACAGAGAAGAAGGGTTTACTGTGGAAGATCAACCATGGTGGTGAACAGGCATTCCTTTAGGAAACAGAGAAGAAGGGTTTACTGTGGAAGATCATCCATGGTGGTGAACAGGCATTCCTTTAGGAAACAGAGTGCAAGGGTTTACTGTGGAAGATCATCCATGGTGGTGAACAGGCATTCCTTTAGGAAACAGAGTGGAAGTGTTTACTGTGGAAGATCATCCATGGTGGTGAACAGGCATTCCTTTAGGAAACAAAGTGGAAGGGTTTACTGTGGAAGATCATCCATGGTGGTGAACAGGCATTCCTTTAGGAAACAAAGTGGAAGGGTTTACTGTGGAAGATCATCCATGGTGGTGAACAGGCATTCCTTTAGGAAACAGAGTGGAAGTGTTTACTGTGGAAGATCAACCATGTTGGTGAACAGGCATTCCTTTAGGAAACAAAGTGGAAGGGTTTACTGTGGAAGATCATCCATGGTGGTGAACAGGCATTCCTTTAGGAAACAGAGAAGAAGTGTTTACTGTGGAAGATCACCCATGGTGGTGAACAGGCATTCCTTTAGGAAACAGAGTGGAAGTGTTTACTGTGGAAGATCAACCATGTTGGTGAACAGGCATTCCTTTAGGAAACAAAGTGGAAGGGTTTACTGTGGAAGATCATCCATGGTGGTGAACAGGCATTCCTTTAGGAAACAAAGTGGAAGGGTTTACTGTGGAAGATCATCCATGGTGGTGAACAGGCATTCCTTTAGGAAACAGAGTGGAAGTGTTTACTGTGGAAGATCAACCATGTTGGTGAACAGGCATTCCTTTAGGAAACAAAGTGGAAGGGTTTACTGTGGAAGATCATCTATGGTGGTGAACACGCATTCCTTTAGGAAACAGAGAAGAAGTGTTTACTGT
>JAUCBJ010006161.1:0-11574 GCA_032718475.1 Nemertoderma westbladi | reverse complement strand
ATCTATTGCGTCCAACACAAACTTGGCTCCTTCACTATTAGGACGAAGTCCAGCCAGCCTTCTCCTCAACTCTTCATCACCTAGAAATCGTTGATAGTCTGACAGATAGATGTCAATAGCGTCCCTCTTATGTGGTTTCTCTGCTGTCGCTTCACTTTCCACTTGGGAAAAGGTAGCGTCTGTTGATTCTCCATGGGTTGAGCGCTCAGCCAGCTGAGATTTCCACTGGGCCGTTCCTTGAACCTTGAGACTCACCCGCTGAAACCAAGTCTTTACGGCAACTTGCAACGACGTGTCTTGTCTTCTTTTCGAAGCTTCCTCAAAGGCCGATAGGATTAGTCTGATTCTTAGAATTCTTTCTCGAACTTGATAAAGCAGCTCTCCCTGCTCTTGAGGTCCTTGGGGTTGTTGAAACAGTTGTTCTTCTAATCTCTCCAAAGAGCTGAAGAATCCCTGTACATATCCTGCTGCCGACCTCTTCCACACAGCTGGATCTCTAGTGTCTTCTGTCACTCCCATCCTGTGTATGTCTTCCCAGGCAGCTTCCGATAAGTCAAACGGGAGTCCGGGTCCGGGGAAGTTCCATTGCGACTCGACAATAGACTTCAGTTCCTCCCTTGTGTATCCCGCATAACTATCCTTGGTCGATCGCTTACTTCTCGCCCAATCAATCTGGTGCTCCTCCACCGCAATCAATACCCTAGTGAGTACGGCTGCAGGAAGGATGAGAAGGGGATCCGAATAAACCGCATCTGCCATCTTTGCTCCGTGCTCGGGTGTCAGCTCTACAGTATCCGCACTACTGGAGCTGTCGGGCCGCTGAGAAATAAGTTCTCGGCTCGAGTGTTGTTGCTGTTCAACAGCTGCTTCTTGGTCCCGCTTGACCTGAGCTCGAGTGCCTATGATAGACCTACAGTGTTGGACTAGCCTAGGGTCTGATACTACTACTGGAGGGATGATCTTTCTTACAGTAGGAGGTGAGTTGAACTTCGGTCTCACACGTTCCACACTCCTGTCTGGGTCACAGATGGTTGTATCTAGGAGACTGTCTGACAGGTTTTGCTTTGTGTCAGACATGTTTGTTTGTACAGTTGAATGCCTACTGCTATATTACAGTTAAAGCAAGTCTAGTAATTCAGTATCAACTGTTAGCCTAGTAATTAATTACCGATACTGTTACTCAGTGTAACGTGATATATATATATAATATATTAGAATACCGGTATACACTTATAATATATATAAGTATTATTACAGACTAGGTTTGTCACAGAATACCGGTATATAATTTCAGCGCAAATATATAAATATATAATAAGCCTATCGTGAATACCGGTATACAGCTTACACTTCTAGTATGTATAAGTATAATTACAGACTAGAATTAATTACAGAATACCGGTATATAATTTCAGCTCAAATTTATAGAAATAAATATAATAAGCCTATTGTAAATACCGGTATGTCAATTATTTTAGAATAATTGAATTTCTGAATTTTAGGGGTTACTTGGTTACTTTTCTTTACCTTATTACCGTTATTTAAGCAGTAGTCCAACTGATATTAAGACCTAATTGTTGTATGACAGGCCTACTATTTTATAAATCGGTTTGAGTTGATTTATAATATGTATATACCCGTTTAATGGGTTTTTGTCAATATTTGAAATAAATGTTATTATTTCTGGGAAGGAGTCACTGCACAGAAGCTGTACGCTCTCAGTGAAGTGCTACTTGTTGGACACTAAAACAAATAATTCTAATTTACCTAAGTTACTTAATACTACAAATTACGTACAATTCGGGGTGAGATTACAATCTCTAAATAAACACGAAAATTATACGTACAAATTTTTAGGGTAATTTTACAAGAAGTCTACAAACCAGCCTAACAAAGGATTAAAATATCTGGTTATTACAAACAGACAGGATACTACGGTATTTGAAAATAACAAAGCAGTAGTAAATATACTGCGTTGTCCAGATAGGAAAAATACCACCGTCTGACAACTTATAGCCGTATCGCTATAAGTACTACGTTATGTATCACGGAGTGTTCCTACCTAGAAGTTAATTACCGCAGCCTACCAGAGCCAACGTGCCTATTAACCACTTTACAACACAAATATACTGCCTACACACTAATTACCTTCGGAAAGCACTGTACACTAAACCCTAAATTAGGTACAAGTACTTATACAACAAATAACCAGCAGTTAGAAATACTTGTACAGCTAAAAGAACCACGGTATCTGCCGGAGTGACCAAAGCATAAAATCTCCAGTCTTTACCTACGCCAAACAGCCCTGATGTAGTACCGGGGTTAATTTAACTATAATGGTATGTATAACAAGCACAATTGCTGTAGGAATAAACTTGGGGTTGTGAATGTTGCGAATAATTATTCTTTCGGGGGGATTTACCTTACAGCACTGGATGCCACCCACTTTCCTAACTAGTACTTTATCGGACATACACTCTACACACACTGCAATCTCTTCAGACTTAACAACAGTCAGACAACAGTCCAGCCTACAAATTACCTGTACAATCTGAGCAGGCTTACACGTCTTCTGCTCAATATTAACCTACAAATAAATAAAACCGACAGAAATAAGTAAACCATACAAAGGAATAAGGGGTGATCAATCCCTAATCCCCTAACAGCCTACCTTCACTAATTTTAATCATATATAAGGAGAACGGCAACCGACACATGTAGTGCCTATGAAATAGCATTAGATTCACTCCAAAACCAATATAATGTAAGTCGCAATTGCTATATGTAACCGGTCTCTTACCTTCAGTATATCAAGAAGATTGGGGTTTTATGATTATTTATCGATATTATCCAAATATAACAATATTCCATCAACTGATATAATTAATAACCGACAGTAAATAGCAGTAAAATAATGCGGTGTTTGTATGTGACCAGGTTTGTTATGAGTTCGTTAGATAGATAGAATAACAGTTATACGTTTCTATGATCCAAGCAGATCTAATGTTTGGCTAAAGTCTGAAACACAATAATTCCACAGCCGGCGTTCTAGGCTTAGGAAAAAATACACCCTGACTGAATTGTGTGAGTTTCTATATGCACTGTCCAACACAAAGAAAATCGCTCTGATTGGCTGAGCCGAACAAAGAACCAAAGCTCCTTGCAAAAAGCTCCACGTGGATACAGCTGATAGATGTCGTCATCTGAGTTCCGATGTTTAGAGTATTTGAGCTTATTGCGGAGAAAAATGGCTTTTTATGTCCGCTAAAGCACACATGCAGACATAGCGGGCAAAATCGCTTGTTATGTCCGCTAAAATACCTACTCGGTATATTGCGGAGAAAAATAGCTTGTTACATCCGCAAAAGCTTTTACAATGTTTGATTGATTGATATATTTCCAGGACATGGTGTATACTCTTGTAAATTAAAAAATGCTTGATTGATTGATATATTTACAGGACATGGTGTATACTCTTGGAAATTAAAAAATGTTTGATTGATGGATATATTTCCAGGACATGGTGTATACTCTTGTAAATTAAAAAATGTTTGATTGATTGATATATTTGCAGGACATGGTGTATACTCTTGGAAATTAAAAATGTTTGATTGATTGATATATTTACAGGACATGGTGTATACTCTTGGAAATTAAAAAAATGTTTGATTGATTGATATATTTACAGGACATGGTGTATACTCTTGGAAATTAAAAAATGTTTCATTGATTGATATATTTACAGGACATGGTGTATACTCTTGGAAATTAAAAAATGTTTGATTGATTGATATATTTCCAGGACATGGTGTATACTCTTGTAAATTAAAAAATGTTTGATTGATTGATATATTTACAGGACATGGTGTATACTCTTGGAAATTAAAAAATGTTTCATTGATTGATATATTTCCAGGACATGGTGTATACTCTTGGAAATTAAAAAATGTTTGATTGATTGATATATTTACAGGACATGGTGTATACTCTTGGTAATTAAAAATGTTTGATTGATTGATATATTTACAGGACATGGTGTATACTCTTGGAAATTAAAAAATGTTTGATTGATATATTTACAGGACATACGGTGTATACTCTTGGAAATTAAAAAATGTTTGATTGATATATTTACAGGACATATGGTGTATACTCTTGGAAATTAAAAAATGTTTGATTGATTGATATATTTCCAGGACATGGTGTATTCTCTTGGAAATTAAAAAAATGTTTGATTGATTGATATATTTACAGGACATATGGTGTATACTCTTGGAAATTAAAAAATGTTTGATTGATTGATATATTTCCAGGACATGGTGTATTCTCTTGGAAATTAAAAAAATGTTTGATTGATTGATATATTTCCAGGACATGGTGTATACTCTTGGAAATTAAAAAATGTTTGATTGATTGATATATTTACAGGACATGGTGTATACTCTTGGAAATTAAAAAATGTTTGATTGATTGATATATTTCCAGGACATGGTGTATACTCTTGGAAATTAAAAAATGTTTGTTTGATTGATATATTTCCAGGACATGGTGTATACTCTTGGAAATTAAAAAATGTTTGATTGATTGATATATTTCCAGGACATGGTGTATTCTCTTGGAAATTAAAAAATGTTTGATTGATTGATATATTTCCAGGACATGGTGTATACTCTTTGAAATTAAAAAATGTTTGATTGATTGATATATTTCCAGGACATGGTGTATTCTCTTGGAAATTAAAAAAATGTTTGATTGATTGATATATTTACAGGACATATGGTGTATACTCTTGGAAATTAAAAAATGTTTGATTGATTGATATATTTCCAGGACATGGTGTATTCTCTTGGAAATTAAAAAAATGTTTGATTGATTGATATATTTCCAGGACATGGTGTATACTCTTGGAAATTAAAAAATGTTTGATTGATTGATATATTTACAGGACATGGTGTATACTCTTGGAAATTAAAAAATGTTTGATTGATTGATATATTTCCAGGACATGGTGTATACTCTTGGAAATTAAAAAATGTTTGTTTGATTGATATATTTCCAGGACATGGTGTATACTCTTGGAAATTAAAAAATGTTTGATTGATTGATATATTTCCAGGACATGGTGTATTCTCTTGGAAATTAAAAAATGTTTGATTGATTGATATATTTCCAGGACATGGTGTATACTCTTTGAAATTAAAAAATGTTTGATTGATTGATATATTTCCAGGACATGGTGTATTCTCTTGGAAATTAAAAAAATGTTTGATTGATTGATATATTTACAGGACATATGGTGTATACTCTTGGAAATTAAAAAAATGTTTGATTGATTGATATATTTCCAGGACATGGTGTATACTCTTGGAAATTAAAAAATGTTTGATTGATTGATATATTTACAGGACATGGTGTATACTCTTGGAAATTAAAAAATGGTTGATTGATTGATATATTTCCAGGACATGGTGTATACTCTTGGAAATTAAAAAATGTTTGATTGATTGATATATTTCCAGGACATGGTGTATACTCTTGGAAATTAAAAAATGTTTGATTGATTGATATATTTCCAGGACATGGTGTATACTCTTGGAAATTAAAAATTGATATATTTCCAGGACATGGTGTATACTCTTGGAAATTAAAAAATGTTTGATTGATTGATATATTTCCAGGACATGGTGTATACTCTTGGAAATTAAAAATTGATATATTTCCAGGACATGGTGTATACTCTTGGAAATTAAAAAATGTTTGTCGCTGAAAAAATGTTTGTTTATGGCTTACCGGGTTTGTCCCAGAAGGCTCTCGCCCCGCTGGCCGTCACCACTCTCCCGTCCACCCAGTCCGTGTCCGAGTGGCCGATCCTTGCTATCGGTGGCATCGCCCCGAACTCGTTCTCTTCTTCTTCCCCTGCCGGGAGCGGATCTGAACCCGGGATCCCAGTTAATCCATTGTGTCCCTTTCCGCCCTGGTATCCGCCCATGGCCTTCCACCCTTCTACCTCACTCGGTCTCTTCCTTCCGACATCGCCCTCAGAGCCTGCATGCATGGGCATTCTTTGCAGCCCTGGTGTAGACTGTGTCGGTGTCTCTTCCATCCAACCCAGTTCGTCCCCCAGCTGAAACTCGCCCGAGGTCTCCGATCCCCACCTCAGCTCGTCCAAATCCTGGGCTTCGAACTCATACTCCTCTCCCCTTATATCTGCCTCTCTGCCCGCTGCCTCCCTTCTCTCTCTCCTGGTGACCTCCTCTAGTCTCCTCTCCTCAACCCTATCCGCCTCCTGTTTCTTCCATCGCCTGTATGGTGTATCTACCTCTCTGTCCACTAGGTGTCGGGTATCGTAATATACCGACTCGCCCTTCAGCCCCGGGTGGTCTACAAGACCATCTAGGGCCACCTTAAAGGCTCTCCTGTGATTCAGAGGTGATTCCAATAGTAGAAACGCCGTCGGCTCCCCCCCAATAGTCACCGTAATGAATAGGTTTAGTAAACCGATCATTATCCAATCCTCTTGTAGGATATATCTCTTCTGATATATCTTTATCGCTCCCTTCCGGAAGTGATATAGTTCCTCCTTCCCCAGTCTCGCTCCCCACTTGAGCGAGTTCGCAAGTTCTGCTCCATATTCCTCCCGGAACTTGTTCCAGTCCATTGCTTGTGGCAGACGAGTCCCATCAGTTGGCCCATCGCCATGTCCCTTGTTGTCCACCAATCCCAACCCCTCCGGTTTCGTCATAGCCATGTAGACTACCTGCATGTCCAGAAGATTGGGGGTGCCCGGTCCAATAATTCTGTCCGCGTCGTTGCGTATCGCCGATCCCACCTTGACTGTATTCTTCTGTCTTACTAGCTCCTGCCCCGCCTTTGGCAACTGGTTTAACTTCGGCCCACTCTTCTTTCCGTAGGTCCCTAGGTCGAATAGAAAGATATCTCCATTCGGCGCTGCTAAGTGCAGCAATATGGTTCTAGCCGATCCCCCGACCCCCTCCTCGAGCCCTCGTCGTCCTCCACAGTCCCTTCGTCGTCTAGGACCATGTAGCTGACCCTCTCCACGGAACCTATAAATCTCCTCCACTCCTTCCTTGGTGGTTCCCTCGGGTACTTTGGTATCCCAAACCTAGCTTCGTCCCCCTTTACAACGTAGCGAAGATGCTCGTCGATCCTTTTATTAATGATTCTAGTTGCCCAGTTCCCTTCCCCAGTTGCTATAATTTGTTAATTTTATTATTACTTATATTCTCCCCTACATGTGCTATTATACTATCTGCCACCCGATTACTACCTTATAGTCTGGTCGATTTAGGAGCAATTTTAGGTGTACCCGGAAAAAAATGTTACCAAGCCAAATTTGGTATTATTAGAAGCGCAAATTTATGCTCTTTAAGAATATTGAAAGTCCTCCGCAGCATACCTTGGGCAAATTTTTTTATAGTCATTTTCGTGAACCCTATCCATAAGTAAAATCAATTTAAATTTACTTGATCTTTACTTGGAATATTTCATAGTTGCTAAGAGACAATGTAATAATTCATATTCTTATCTGTTAATTACATACATAATTGTATACATAATATAGACTGAAATTTACCGGTGTTAGCTAGTAGTTTACCCCACTCACGCCTGGTTGCTGGCGTTATATTGGTTCCAAGGCAAGCAAAGCTTGAATTTGACCTATTATTTTTATTATTACGCTCTCCAAACTTAGTAATGAGTTAGATCTGGGGTCTAGTTATGCATGGCTGACTGACATCAACTGAACATACTGTAAGGGACATGCCTATCAAAAGACTCGACTGGCTTGTATGTACACTAGTTAGACACTGAAAATATAATGGGGTATGGTAAATTCCATATAGACATCATCTCAACATTTCACAATAAAAAATTTCGTTCTTTCGTCACTTTCGGGCACCGGTAGAACACTTAGCTATTATGGTAGCTAGCTAATTTTTCAAAAAATTTAATATTAATTTTTTTTAATGCAAATATTTCATGATTAAATTATTCCTCGACATCGATGCAACATTAAATAATCAAAATATTATATTCTGGAACACTGTTGTGGTAGCTAGTAAAAATTTGTCAAAACCTAATAGGCAATTATTTTAGTAAGTTTAAATTTGAATAAGTTAGTAGTAAGTAAGTTTTGTAAGTTTTCTAATGCAAATTTTATACTTAGAAATACATTATAAAGTGATTCTATCATGTTTTCTTTCTGTTTTAGAAAATGTTCTACAAATTAAGTAGATATGTTTTTTTATGGTAGCTAGTATTTTTTTACTAGCTAGTATTTATTGAAATTATAAAAAAATTTCAAAAAATTGATATTTCAGGTTTAAACTACAACAGGATAACCAAAAGTTTACAGTTTATATTAATTTTTTTTAATTACAAAAAATACTAGCTAGTAAAAAAATAACACTACAGTAGCTACCGTACCATAAAAAACATATCTACGAATTTTATAGACCATTCAACAAAACAAAAAAACCGATAAAAAACACTATTAAAAGAATGGTGAAAAAATGGCAGGGGGTGTCGACAGGACAAAGTAGGGACCCTTTTGCTTTACTAGTGCCCATGGGTCCCTTTTTGAGGAACATTCTCACATGAATTAACTACATAAAATCTGTAGTGATGAAACATAAATCTTGGATACAGTCCACACCAATGTCGAAAAAATGAATAATAAAAATAATTTATAATTTGAAATCTAATGGTCCATGAATGTATATTTTTCTTTTGATATACCAGTACAGTAGCAATATTTTATATTAATATTACAAATGAACATGGAAGAAGTAAGTAAGAAAGCAAAATTTAATGGAATTTAATTTAATTTAATTCAAATTTGAGCTCACTCATTTTCCAACTTCATTATTCAAGGATTCTCAAATGCGAAAAACAAACAAAGCGGTTCTAGCACAAGCACATCACCTTACTGCTGGTATTCCAGAAACCCATTCACCAGAACATGCTTCACATGTTTTAGATGGTGGTGCTCTACTTCACAGGGTACGGTGGCTACCAAAAGGTATGTACAGAGATATAGTTGCTCAATATCTGAAATATATAGAAGCAAAGTATGGCCCATCCAACATTGTTTTTGATGGATACAATGCGGGCCCATCAATAAAAGACCAAGAACATCACGACGGGCAAGGAAAACATCTGCCAACATTCAAATTCGTGATGACTTGCAAGTACCTGTCCCTCAGAATCTGTTTTTGTACAAATTTTTGATAAAGATGTTGTCTCGCCTCTTTACAGCAAATGGACACTCAGTAGTTCAAAGTGAAGGCGATGCTGATACAGATATTGTCTTTGAAGCACTGCGATTGGCTGCCAAAGGAGACACTGAGATTGTGGAAGCTGATGACACCGATGTTCTTGTTCTTTTGCTGTACCATTGGTGTCCAGACATGGCTGACGTATATTTTCATTCTGACCGAAAACGGTTGAAAGGCAAGGATGCAACTCTGGTTAGAATTCGAGACATAGTAGAAAAATTTAGCTCAGATGTAATCCATAATCTACTTGTAATTCACGCTTGGGGTGGATGTGACTCAACTTCTGCAATATTTGGGTATGGAAAATGTGAGCTAATTAAACTCATTCACAGATCGCAAGAGATCCTTCGCTGTTGTGAAACGATAAATAATGAAAATTCTTTACAAACCGATGTTGCGAGTGCAGGGCAAAAGATATTTAATAAAATATATTCCGGAAAACCTGGGGATTCACTTGATACACTCAGATATATCCGATATATGGAGTTTACTGCGACATCAACCAAGAAGTTGTAACCTGATCGACTTCCCTGTCTAATTAATATTAACAAAAATACCATATTTTTACTATTAACTCTTTACTATTAACTCTTTTCTAATAACATTATTATATTTATTTTTCTATTTATTAACAATCATTATTTATAAATAACATTAATTGTTTATTTAAGTAACATTAATTATTACAGGTATGGTGTACTAAACGGTGTATAGATACAATTGTTCCACTAATAAAGGGTGATATTATTTATTATAATAACTTTGGTTCATGATAAACTCTAGGTATAATATACAATTTTCAATATTTCTATTATAAATAGATAATATTTAATAATTATTATATTTTTGGTTTAATAAACTATCATTCCTTAATTTATTAATATTAATAGCGGGGATAGGAGTTACCATGGTAGGAGTAGGGGTGGTCCCGTTGCCTCAAGATGGCCAAATCGATGGTTGATATGGTGAATCTACCAGTTGCCATGGTAACTGAGAATTTAAAATATGTTCAATGAATTCTCCGTTGGCGATATAGTGGGGGTATGAGCTAGCCCAGTTGCTTTAAATGTAATTATATATATTCTTATATCGGTTGCTATGGAAATGGGATTTGTGAGAGTTGCCCACCCTATTGAAGAGAGGACTTTTCAGATTTCGAAAGCGGGGATCCTAGCGATTCGAACCAAACCAAATATAGCTTGGTAACATTTATTTCCGGGTACATTGTCTTATCGACCAGACTATTAAGCAATCCATTCCTACTTGTATACAGAGAAGACTAGCTACAGTTTTCTTATTGCCGTACTAGCTTCCTACCAGACAGTTTCCTGGCTCTGTAACAATAATACCCTAAGTCTGCACTACGGGCTATACGCTACAGTAGTCTAGTTCGTGCGGCCTACACGGCTTATCCTACTATGCCTACATACCCCCCCTCAACTCGTCACGTGGACCTCAGTGCCCACAAGTTTACGGTACTATGTACCCTTCTGCTATGGTATGCGTACATACCCCCCTCAACTCCTCACGTGGTGCCCTCAGTGCCCACAAATTTATGGTACTATGTACCCTTCTATTACGGTATGCGTACATACCCCCCCTCAACTTCACACGTGGTGCCCTCAGTGCCCACAAATAGTGCGTATGTAAATTAGGTACGTTGGTACATTTTTTTACCCGTCCGATGTACGTAATTGTAACTACCTAGACCTACGTATTATGTATGTTGGTATGTCTGTACCCATCAGACGTACATAATTTCTACCTACAGCGTACCTTGGTACTAGTGTTTTACTACTTATTTATTTATTTATTTATTGTATTTTTGTGGGAAGGGTGTATCGCCCTCATTCCCACCCCCCTCAGTCCAACTTATTGGATGACTCAACAACCTAAGGGCGATTCTTCCAGCAGGCAACTCTCCCACTGCCCCCCTGTAGGTCCTCTTATTCTTCGCCCCACTCTTCTTGTCAATTCCAACTCTCTTGGAATTGACCTTCCCTTCTCCTCCACCCTAAAATCGGGTCTTTCCGCCACCTCACAGAACTCCTCATCGTCCCCTGGTGGCAAAATGCCACCCTTCATCTTGTTGTCACTTGGCGGTAGAATGCCGCCTTTTATCTCATCCTCACTGGTACATGCCACCTCTGCTGGCCTCCCCCTCAATATGTGCGCCGGCGTTAAAGCCCCCGATGACCCTTGGTAATCCTTCGGTACGCATAATGGCTTACCATTTAATGCCCCCTCGCACTCTACCAGCCCCGTGTGCAACAAGTCT
>JAUCBJ010006160.1:0-38527 GCA_032718475.1 Nemertoderma westbladi | reverse complement strand
GGAAAATTAGTCGACTAAGTCATAATTTTTAAAACTTTAAATACGGGTTGAGTTATTTTATAAAGTTAAGAAGAGTGAATCAATGGAGGCAACCTGAAGTCTAATCTCTTGGCCTTTACTCATAAGACCGCACATTAACTCCCAAGGTTGCATACTATCACTATAGCTGGGAGAGTCAAAGCTAGTGTACACTAGAGTCAGCCAAGAGCTAGGAAAAATAATAATGCCCTTCTAGGGTTCGAACTCACGACCTTCTAATTAGAAAACTAAGCAAATGATCAGCTTGAAGGCCTTAGACCCTTAATCTGAGGCATCGAGCAGCCAATGAGACAGCAGATGCGAGTACAGTGGTAAAGCCCATCCATGGTGAGGCATAGTCTATGCCTCAGTGAGGCATAGTCTACGCCTCAGTGAGTCATAGTCTATGCCTCAGTGAGGCATAGTCTATGCCTCAATGCCTCAGCGAGGCATAGTCTATGCCTCAGTGAGTCATATAGTCTATGCCTCAGTGAGGCATAGTCTATGCCTCAGTGAGGCATAGTCTATGCCTCAGTGCCTCAGTGAGTCATAGTCTATGCCTCAGTGAGGCATAGTCTATGCCTCAGTGCCTCAGTGAGGCATAGTCTATGCCTCAGTGAGGCATAGACTATGCCTCACTGAGGCATAGACTATATGACTCACTGAGGCATAGACTATGCCTCAGTGAGGCATAGTCTATGCCTCAGTGAGGCATAGTCTATGCCTCAGTGCCTCAGTGAGTCATAGTCTATGCCTCAGTGAGGCATAGTCTATGCCTCAGTGCCTCAGTGAGTCATAGTCTATGCCTCAGTGAGGCATAGTCTATGCCTCAGTGCCTCAGTGAGGCATAGTCTATGCCTCAGTGAGGCATAGTCTATGCCTCAATGCCTCCATTGAGGCATACTCTCCATAATGAACTCCATTACCAAAAAAATTTAAAAAATCCGAAGATATTTTTAGTGAAGATGAAAAGAAAAAGAGAGATGAGCGTGATATATTAAATATAAAACAGACAATGGAAAGTAAATTTCATAAAGTTATGAATATTTTGAAAAGGATACAAAAACAGTTACCCCTAGAAAATGAGGAAAATTTGAGTGAGAAAGATGGAGAAGAAGAGGATGATGAGATGGAGAATGAAAATAGTGAGGGTCAGGATGAAGTTGAAGAGAGTGAAGTTGAGAACGAAGAAAGTGAAGATCAGGAAGATCAGGAAGAGGATGAAGAAAGTGAAGGTCAAGAAGAGGGTGAAGATAGCGAAGGTCAGGAAGAGAATGAAGAAAGTGAAGAACAGGAAGAGGATGAAGAAAGTGAAGAACAGGAAGAGGATGAAGAAAGTGAAGGCGGGGAAGAGGATGAAGAAAGTGAAGGTCAGAAAGAGGGTGAAGAAAGTGAAGATCAGGAAAGTGGAGAAGAGGATGAAAATGATGATAATGAGGAAATAAAGAGGCAATTACTTGGAAATAAGAATCAATTGCGGAAAATTATTAAACATTTGAAGGAAAATGAAGAAAATAAAGAGGCGACATTGACCCAAGTTCTAGGAAGTAAAATTAAATTACAGAAATTTATTAAACATTTAGAAGAGAATGATGAAAATAAAGAAGAGATATTGAGACAAATATTAGGAAACAAAAATCAAATGCGGAAATTTATTAAACAAATGGAAGAAAATGAGGAAAATAGAGAAGAGATATTAAGACAGGTTCTGGGAAATAAAAGTAAATTACTGAAAATTAATGAACAATTGAATAAAATTAAGAAACAGTTGGGTAATGAGGAAGATGAAAGTAAAGTAAATCAACCAGCTTTTACTAATTTTCGAAGACCTATGATAAAAAAAACTCTCGTTCAGTATATGCCCGCGCAGGACGACGCTATTGACATTTGTTTGTTTGAGTTCCTTTCATAATAGTAAATAGGGCTATTTATCCAAAACAATTATATTAGTATTAGGACTATTTATCCATAACAATTATATTAGTATTAGGACTATTTATCCATAATAATTATATTAGTATTATAAATGTATTTACCCCCCATGTTATTTATTACTATTTGGCCTATTTATTCAAGAAAATTATATGTTTTTATAATATACCTTGGAAAATTAGTCGACTAAGTCATAATTTTTAAAACTTTAAATACGGGTTGAGTTATTTTATAAAGTTAAGAAGAGTGAATCAATGGAGGCAACCTGAAGTCTAATCTCTTGGCCTTTACTCATAAGACCGCACATTAACTCCCAAGGTTGCATACTATCACTATAGCTGGGAGAGTCAAAGCTAGTGTACACTAGAGTCAGCCAAGAGCTAGGAAAAAGAATAATGCCCTTCTAGGGTTCGAACTCACGACCTTCTAATTAGAAAACTAAGCAAATGATCAGCTTGAAGGCCTTAGACCCTTAATCTGAGGCATCGAGCAGCCAATGAGACAGCAGATGCGAGTACAGTGGTAAAGCCCATCCATGGTGAGGCATAGTCTATGCCTCAGTGAGGCATAGTCTACGCCTCAGTGAGTCATAGTCTATGCCTCAGTGAGGCATAGTCTATGCCTCAATGCCTCAGCGAGGCATAGTCTATGCCTCAGTGAGTCATATAGTCTATGCCTCAGTGAGGCATAGTCTATGCCTCAGTGAGGCATAGTCTATACCTCAGTGCCTCAGTGAGTCATAGTCTATGCCTCAGTGAGGCATAGTCTATGCCTCAGTGCCTCAGTGAGGCATAGTCTATGCCTCAGTGAGGCATAGTCTATGCCTCAGTGAGGCATAGTCTATGCCTCAATGCCTCAGTGAGGCATAGTCTATGCCTCAATGCCACAGTGAGGCATAGTCTATGCCTCAATGCCTCAGTGAGTCATAGTCTATGCCTCAATGCCACAGTGAGGCATAGTCTATGCCTCAATGCCTCAGTGAGTCATAGTCTATGCCTCAGTGCCTCAGTGAGCATAGTCTATGCCTCAGGCATGAGGCATAGTCTATGCCTCAGTGAGGCATAGTCTATGCCTCAATGCCTCAGTGAGGCATAGTCTATGCCTCAGTGAGTCATAGTCTATGCCTCAGTGAGGCATAGTCTATGCCTCAGTGCCTCAGTGAGTCATAGTCTATGCCTCAGTGAGGCATAGTCTATGCCTCAGTGCCTCAGTGAGGCATAGTCTATGCCTCAGTGCCTCAGTGAGGCATAGTCTATGCCTCAGTGCCTCAGTGAGGCATAGTCTATGCCTCAGTGCCTCAGTGAGGCATAGTCTATGCCTCAGTGAGTCATAGTCTATGCCTCAGTGAGGCATAGTCTATGCCTCAGTGAGGCATAGTCTATGCCTCAATGCCTCAGTGAGGCATAGTCTATGCCTCAGTGCCTCAGTGAGTCACAGTCTATGCCTCAGTGAGGCATAGTCTATGCCTCAGTGAGGCATAGTCTATGCCTCAGTGAGGCATAGTCTATGCCTCAGTGAGTCATAGTCTATGCCTCAGTGAGGCATAGTCTATGCCTCAATGCCTCAGTGAGGCATAGTCTATGCCTCAGTGCCTCAGTGAGTCATAGTCTATGCCTCAGTGAGGCATAGTCTGTGTCAGGTCTTAAATGAGAGTCTTACAAATTCGAACGTCAACGAACAAATTCGAAGGTTACTGTTCCACATTGGTGTAGTGGTTGCGTTGAATTCACATCTCCCGTATGTCATGGGTTCGATCCCTGCCTGAACCAGGGCAGTTTTCGTTCGGTTAGCAATAGGCCTAACGTTGCAAAATGCAGTATTATTGCCTAGTAACCAATTCATGGCTACCGTATGGTTTTCACTTTGAGACATTTGGCCCTCTAGGGGCAGACTGGGGAACTTCAGACTACTCTATGGCTCTGCAAAAGATATGGCCTATGCCGTAGTAGATGCCGATTGGGGGGTCAAAATTAAGTAATAATATATCTAACTAAGCCTCAAACATCTTGCCTCATGGCTCGCCCCTTAGAACTCTTAAGCTATATAACTTCATAGTTTTTAAGGAAAACTGGTAAATGAGATGTGTTAATTACGCATACCTCGCAGTCTTAAGTAATTAATTATACAGTAGGTTAGATCGTTTTGAGAATAGGACCATTGGAAAGAGCGCCCTCGATAACCTCAGTACAAAGAAAATTAATACGGATTAACCGGATATAGCTTGTTATTATAAAACATAAATTATAATACAGTAGAACCATTAGGGTTGTAAATAAAAACAAATTAAATTGAAGATAAACTATATATATATATATATAAATAAACTTATGTATTAAAAGAGGGCCCTATTTAATTATACAGTATACTGAAAATGGTTAGCGATACCATAATTAGATTATCGATAGGGATGCGGCTTCCTTAAATGAGGCAATCCTGACTCAGCACAAAGAATTTTAAGAGGGGCCCCGATAAATTTCTCATTCATGCGTAACTGGTAACCTAGGCGATAGCTTGTCTTAAGTTTAGGCACTTTGCTAACATTAACTCCAAAATAGTTACCAGTAGGGGAGCTGTATACCCTAGCGCTAAATAAGGCTGCAAGTCTATGGTTAGATGCTTCCAAAAATGATCTCACTTAGTAGCGGTAAGTAATATAAAAACTAATTAATATTAGTCTAATTAATACTAACTAATTAAAATAGAAATCATTGTGTAAAGTAAAAGTAATACAATTAATTAATTTAAAATAAAGTACAAATGAATAAATAAAGTAAAATAAAATGCAAATAATTAATTAAAATTAAATATAAATAAATAAGTATTAATGAATAAGAGCTGCGGTGTCACTTATGACACCCTCTTGAGCCGGCTCTGTGACACTTGCACAACAGTGATGACCCATTGTGTGTCAGGGCGCTAATCAGTCTGATTAATTAGGATAATCAATTAAACCCTAATATGACACCTGTTAGGGTTTAATTGCACTAATTAATTGATGACACCTTTCAATTAGGGTCTAATTAGCCTAATTGGGAGGTGTCACCCAGACAGTCTGGCGCCAATGACACCCATAGGGTGATAATTGGGTGTCATATGACACCCAATGGGTGTCAGTGGGGTCCAAGTGTCACAGAGCCGGCCAAGACCCTACTACTGTGAGAGTATAGAAACAGTGGATGAGGAAGTAATCACAGCTGAGGACACTCCATGCTCCTCAGATAATGACGATATCCAGTTATTGTATGATGAGGATAATGTAATAGGACCACTCACCGAAATCAAGCCTGGTTTAATCAAACTGAATTATGTCATCTAAATCTCATCTCATGTCAACAAAATAACGAGTTATTAGCTTATGAGGCTGACGAACTCAATGAAGTGGTGGAGCGATACAATGCGAAACTGAGAGGTGAACATGCTGTGTGATTCTTTACACAGGAAGCTGTTGAACCTAACTCATACGATAAAACTCTATCTGTAGAGGAGGAGAGAGCTAAATAAATTCAAGCAACGACTACTCGCTCAAAGAGGAGGGTCGTTACAAGATCGGTTTACCTTTCAGGAAATGAGAACCCAGATTCAATAATAAATCGACCGTTAGCCATCAAAAGAATCGAGCAACTACATCGATGTTTATCTTCGAACGTTAAAGCTAAAGAGATGTATAAAACGCAACTGAAAACGTTCATCGATAAGGAATATGGGTTTGATGGCTCCGCCTTATACAAAGGCCAGTCCCTGAACTCAGAATTATTGCCGGGACCCAACTTATTACAATCGCTGTTTGGAATATTATTACGACTCCAGCAGAACTCCATCGTATTTGCCTCCAACATTGAAGGCATGTTTCTACAAGTTAAAGCGTTGCAACGAGACAGAGATTGCTTATGGTTCCTGTGGTGGCCGGAAGGAGACTTCGATAAAGAACCGGTAGAGTACTGGATGACTATCCAGGCCTATGGCATTATCTCTAGTACATCTAACGCTTGCTCGATGGTGCGTGCCACTGCTGATGAAAATCGAGACGCCTTCCCCAAAGGGGTCATCGATAACATCAAACGCGATATCTATATGGACGACAACCTCAAATCACTGCCAAAAGTGGAAGAAGCAATCGAGGTTGCCAAGGGAACGGTAGAGTGTCTCCAACGCGGAGGATTCCAATTAACGAAATTCACCAGCAACTCCCATGAATTTCTGGAGCCGATCCCAGTGGAAGAGCGAGGTGCTAAAGATCTCGACCCCATTATAGACGACCTCCCAGAAACGAAAACCCTCGGATTAAAGTGGGATACGGAGAGAGATATTTTATTCTTCCAATCCTATTCGAACTAAGAGGATTTGCCTAAGTATTCTGAGCACTTATTTCGATCCGTTGGGATTTATTAGTCCTGTAATCCTAGTTGCTCAGAGTTTAGTTCACCAGATATGGCTCGAAAACCACTCTTGGGATGATCCACTTAAGGGAGAACTGTTAAAGAAGTGGATGATGTGGGAAGACTCTTTACCAGCTATAGAGAACTTTAAGATTTCCCGCGCGTATTTCGGTCACATTCTCCCCACTTATTCTTATCAACTCTATGTTTTTGGAGACGCCAGCGATATTGGAATAGGTGTAGTAGTTAGTAGAATTACTCGTTCTAGAATATCTTACTAAAAAAGTCTGCCAGTTCAGCGTCTTTGTCACTAACCGAGTAGCTGTTATACTTAGTCGCACTAATATAGACCAATGGAGAACATTGCCCTGGAACCATTAATACGTCACCACAAATAAAGTGTTCTGATAATTTCTTATCTTGGTTTCTATGGGTAGCAATTTTCGATCCATTCAAATACACATTAAATCACAATCATTTCACACGTGGCTTATATCAATTGAAAGCAGAAAGTATTGCCCGTTTAGCAAGGCCTACCACCGGTACTTAATACCTACTTAATACTTATCAAGTAGGCCTTGACATCTAAGGCCTATTAGTAGGTCCCTTATTGCCTAAAGTTCTAATGGATGGTGTAGCCAGTAGTCGCCGTAGTGTCCATCTGTCATTTATTTTTTATGTCTTGTATTAGTTCGAAAATTAAAGGTTATACTGAAATAAAAATATTTGCCAGAGATTGATAAATGATTTTCTAAGTGTAATAATACCAAGGCTACCTGGAGTGGAGGCTACCTGTACTCCAGGCAGCCTTGTGTAATACAAATTAAATACATTTTTATATCGACACTCTGAGATAAAATACAATAAGAAAATACAAAACTTTTTTTCGTATTGTATCTTGGATATTACGTATCGTACCTCTCGTATCGTATCCTGTCCCTGCTAATTAGACACTAAGACAGTAATTTCGCCAGGCAATAATATGTCAAGTAAATTATTATTGGGCAATGAGTCGAGATAGGCATCTTATTTTTTAAGTAACTTGTTTAATGGGTGGCAGCAGTCAATGCTTCCCGGCCAGGCAATAGGACCATTGTATAGTGGTGAGGTGGACAGGCTGGTATGATCCCTATAGACTTCTATCGGGAGATGCAAGAAGCGTGGAGATAAGGGGAATATTCTTATGTTTAAATCAATTTATTAAAAACAGATCTCTTGACACAAATCACTTGAACTAATTAAAAACTATAATGGTATGGGGATTCCAGCTGTATAAGTTTTAAGTATAATTATTTAAATCTTATAGTAGAAAATAATAAGGCTGCAAACCGAAGCTTATCAACAACATTTGGAATCACCACATACCTGTCAGATATGTTCAATAGTGAAATGATGGAATGTTTGGTTGCTGCTAAGTGATTATACAAAATGTGGTTCTGAGTGACACGACTGATGAATGATGGACAAACCTGGTGAGTGATGTTTAAAACTGATGAGCGATGGACACAATACTGATGCATGATGGACAACCTGATGAGTGATAGGCACACTACTGATGAATCATGGACAAAACTGATGAATGCAGGACAAAACTGGCGAGTGATGAACAAAACTGGTGAGTAATGAATACAATTGTTGAGTGATGGACACACTACTGACGCATTATGGACAAAACTGATGGATGATGGACACACTACTGATGGGTGATGGACAAAACTGGTGAATGATGGAAAAACTGGTGAGTGAAGGACACACTACTGATGAATGATGGACAACACTGATGAATGATGGACACACTACTGATGAATGATGGACACACTACTGATGGATAATGAATGATGAGTAATTAACAAAACTGTTGAGTGATGGACACACTACTACTTATGAATGATGGACAACAACTGGTGAGTGATGGACACTACTAGTGAGTAATGGACAAGAAATACTGATGAGTGATGAGCAGTATGTAGTGCAATAAAGGCGAGTCAATAAATGTTGCATTCGAATAGCTATAAAACAACGAATTTAGCAGGAATCATTATGGATTAGCGTTTTAAGTTAATATGCAGACGAAGTTTACATATGGCTTAGAACCATTAACAATGACGGTGACACAGAACCATTTGAAGTGTTATGGGGCGTCCTCCTGGGAGACACACTTGCGCAATTCTTGTTCATAATTGTTGTTGACTATGTTCTACGCATGTACTTAGATCATCATAATGATGATGGGGTGATGGTAACTCCAACTACTGGCTCCAGAAGTCGAGGAAATCCTGCCAAGTTCCTAACTGATCTAGACTTTGCTGATGACTTAGGAGTACTCTCACTCAGAATCACTAGAGGGAGCCCAACGGCCCCCTAGAACAGGCTGTTTCTAGTGTTGGTCCTTTTATTAACTTTAAAAAGACCAAAATTTTGACAGTTAACTTTGAAAGTCCTCCGCAAGTCTCTGATCGGATGAGCATAAGCTCAAAGGATGGTATGCTTGACCATGTGGACGACTTCTATTACCTGGGATCAGGGATCCGGAAGTCAGGTGAGGACCTTCGAATACGCAAGGGAAAGGCATGGGCAGCCTTGAATAGGCTTTTCAGTATTTGGAAGTCACATAGAATTAATCGGAAACTTAAGGTCCGATTATTTAGAGCAGCAGTAGTTCCAGTACTCATCCATGGGAGTCCATGCTGGGCTCTAACTGCTGAGGACACCAAATCTCTGGATGGCACATTCACAAGAATGCTACGCCGTGTTCACTCTGTCAAGTACAATGCACACATCTCCAACCAGACACTATATAACATTGGAGGTTTCCCATTGGTTCCCCCAAGCTTGACACTAGAACAAAGCCGTCTCCGCTTTGCAAGACATTGATTTAGCCGTGAGGACCAGCCTGTACATAATCGTGTGCTTTGGCAGGGTCAGAGTAAAACGCGGATCCGGATCCGGGTTCTACATTTAACCATTGTCCCTACGGAAGTCGATTTTTTTTTTACATTTTTTAACTCCCAAAAATAAAACTATAACCTGTTCTATTGACTTTAGTTTATTGTTTTGGTTAAAATAACGTCTCACTGTAACCTGCTCCTTTCCCTTAATTTATAATTTTGGGATCCGGATCCGCGTTTTACACCTACCCGCTTTGGCAGCCCCATTGTGAAAATAAGCATGGTGGACAGCCCATGACTTTCCTGAGACGCATCTTAAAGGACACTGGCCTTGAAGATACGGATGATCTAGCTAATGTCATGGGTGATAGGGAGTTGTGGCGGCGCAATTTTGTTGACAAGCCAGCACAGCATTATTCTTAAAAATGCAGCTGCAATGCAGCATGCCGATCATAGTAGTAGTAGCATTTAGCACTAATCAGTTATTACATTCTGAAATAAATCATTATTATTTCACAATTAATTTACATAATTTAATTTAATATTTAACCATACTACATAATAAGGTAGCACCTACTTGCACTACTATATAAAACGAAACAAATAACATAACAAAAACTGCATGTAATTTGGTTCAAAAACCATTATTTAGTAGAATCAACAACCATGAACCATAATTAAGTACATTTGTACAATCTCTAATAATGTATCTACGTATCATAGGAGCTCAAATAGGTGGAATTTAAATTTTATGTAAGAATAAGTTAAATAACACTTGAAGAGGGATGCGAGTCAGGAAATGTTGGGAAATTTCATCATCTTTCCGGAAATTTCCTATTTTATTAATTTATTATATAAAGTTTACTTTTAATGGTAAATATTTACAGAAACATCCTCAAATTAATTGCATAAAATAGTAATAATAAGATTTGAAATAAAATTGTGATTTTGTGACTTTGTCTTTTTATTTACTTTTGTCAATTTCATTATCAACTGTGTTTTATATAGAAGGCAATTTCGGAAATTAAATACATTTTAAATTTTTCAAAATAATATCGTCTGCTATTTTACCAGTTTATATTCTGAAAACACCCAGGAAAACACAAGTAGAGTTAGAGTAAACACTAGAAACTGGTGATTCCTGTTTAGTGGGGTTATCTTGGCTCTTGTGGCTGTCTGTAAATACGGGTCACGTATACTGTTAAGGAAATTTCTGGATTTTTCTTTGGAAAAATATATTTTTCCGGAAAACTCACATCCCTACATTTGAACCATGCCAAGAAAAGAAAGGTTTACTAATAATAAATATTGAGCAACAATTAATAGCTAAAAACTAAATACGGATTATTTCATAACGACATGCATAACATGTTAGCCAACTTAGAAACTGCACTTAATATCTATGGAGAAGAAGACCAATAAATAAATTGCACGCAGTCCGTGTCTGACTGATTATCTAGAATATATTTAATAATATTGTGATAAATTAAATATTCAATCTAAAAATTAACCTCATTACAGAGTTGACGATTACTGCAATCAGCACCAAAAACACTAGGAATAAATAAAGTAAACACTACATGTAAGTTTATCTACATTCTACGTGGTATATAATTTATTAAGCAATACTTTCTATTTACATTCAATGTAAACGTGGATGAATTGTTATGATTATATTATAATATTTAACAAAAAGGAACCGTTTTCGGTTAACATATTTCGGGTAATTTTATTTGGATGTATTTGTAACGTTTTTAATTATTCTAGAATCCTATTTTACTATTTGAATGAGAATATTAACCCATTTACCCATTTTTTAAGCCGGTTTACACTTAGCAACTTTTTGGTAACTTTTTTTTATACGGAGCAACTTGATCGGCAACCTGAGTTTCTCGCCAAGATGCTGACAAAGTTGCTCAAAACGTTGACACGTGTAAACCGGCCTTTATCTGGTCAGCTATTCTGAGTCATTGATTGAGAAAACCTCTCAATAAGGACATAAGCTGGTCCTGTAACTAGGACCCCCCTTCGCCCTGTATACCCATAAACTTGGCTGGTATATGGCCTGACCAAGCAGACGGTAATCTACCAATGGCTGTACAGGAGTAGAGTGGAGTGCTCTCATTTCCCATTTGAGTGCACTTCACTGCGACCTGCATCTGGCAGCAGGGGTAAAGGGCATGGCCCAGGAGATGAACAGCACAGCCAATGGCGCAATGGTGGGTCATGTGCGTCAGAGTAGGTGTGGGTGATGAGCCTCATATCCGATTCCACTGCGACACCCACCCTGTGGAATGGCACATCAGGGTGTGGTATTTGCCCGCTAGGGATTACATTAGTAATTCTGAGGTCCAGCCACTATAGACCAGTGAAAATACCGGACACAATTCGCCTCACAGACGTCAGTTATCCCCTGACCGGCTGCCTGTCTTACCCATCACTGGAGAGAGAGCGGCCAACAATTCTGTGAGTCCCTTCCCTGGTGACCTTTCTGGCCCAAACCCTGGGTTACCACGGGGGGGGGGGGGGGGGGGCAGTTTGCAAGGGGGTGAGGGATTCTGTAATTTGAGGCCACTCTCACGTCTCACCCCGACCAACCAAGCCTATGGTGAACCTGAGGCAAGTCACTAGACTAGCCTCAGAATACAGACTGGACATAATGATGAGGTTCTGGTTATGGACATGGGGGGCGGTTGGCGACTCGCCCCCGCATCAGCAGATGATAGTGGCTATGGTGGAATTGGTCTATTGATGAATTCAACTGCACATGCAGCATTGGACAAAATAGACCAAATCTCCAACCGCATCATCCGTTGCCACTCATCATGTTCTGCAACACTAAGAAGTTTCCCAAGGTGGTTCTAGCAAGAGTAAAAAGTACTGAGGTACTCAAGTAAACATATACCTATATTTTTACGCAAAGTAAAAATATGTTTCAAAAGTGGAATCGGAATCAGATAGTTAATATACTCCTGAGTATCACGATAACAAACGCAACCAACACCACCGCGTTGGATACATCTGTTCTAGAGCTCGATGCGGTAGGGGCGACAACTTACCATGGTAACGAGCGACCAATCATAGTAACCCTAACTCCCAAACCAATATACTTACGAATATTTACGGATTATCAACTGCTTATCGGTCTGTCATCGTCGTTGGGATGTATCTGAGTTACATGGACCAACAAACAGGCCATTTCGATAGGATTAGAGTATCCGTTAAGTAAGGGAACGGAACGGAACCCGGAACGTATCAACGGAACGGGGATCGTGGAATGCGCGAGGAACTTGGGATCGCCGAATGCGTCCTCGTCGCTGACGACGAATCGTAGCAACGCCGCGTCGGGATGGTAGACCCGGAACTCCATAACGACGAGGCGCGACTCCATGGCAACGTCGCTATCGCGTCTCGGTAACCCGGGCAACCAGCAGGGATTCAGGCCGTTCTCCAGCCGCGTCGGACTGCGACGGCGCGCGTTGTCGATCTCCGCGCCGACCACCTCCACCTCCACCAACGGGTTCACCGCGCCGCGCGTCGACCGGCACAGATTCCGGCCGGCCAATAGCAGCACGCGGAGTGTGTAGGGCGCCACGTTGCCAGGGAGACTGCGCCGCGCCGTGGGATCGAACGCGACGCCGCGCAGAAGCCGCGGCTTCAAGGCGTAGCCGCGTCCCCGGTTGCTAAGGAACCGCGCGTGGTTGAGCTGCATGGCGCGGTCCGGGGTCTGGTAGTTGAGCGCGACCAGCTGGGCGCCGGCGAGCCACGCCGCCGTGGGGTCGTAGTTGGAGGAGTCTATACGGGACCCCGCGGGGTAGACCCTCGCTAGATGGCGCTGCGTGTACTCCGTGAACTCGACTACCCGAGGGGACGACGTTATCTTGGCCATCTTGCGTTCCGGGAAGGAACTCATCTCCATGGGATTGTCCGAGGCCAGGGACGCCGACACATTGCAGGGGACCGACTGACAGCAGACAACCAGGTCCAACAGCTCCTTGGCGATGCGAATCTTCCGTTTCTCCGTGGACTTCCTCCGGTTGTCCGGGGACCTCCGACTCGCTTCCTGTATCACCTCGAGCCACTCGTTCATCTCGTCCTGCGTACCGAAAGCGACATCTAGCGGCGGGACACTGAACCCCGCGGGGGCCACGTGCAGCCGCCACTTAAACGCGTCGTGTTTCCGCGCGATCAGCGGCACTTCTACGGCGCAGCCGCGCAGATCAATGGCGCCCTTAGTGAAGCCGCCGAGCGGGTTCAACGACTCCATTTCGTCGGCGACGCCCTCCAGCCCCGCAGACAGTCCGCGCTGCGCGACCGGCTGCATCACGTAGTAGGAGGCCGCGGCGCCCCCTAACGGCCGATTCTCCCAGTCCTGCAGCAGCCGCTGACACACGGGGTACTTGAGTTTAGTGCCGCGGTACAGTGGGTGCGTCTGGTAGTACTCGACGAACTCGACCACGCTGGACCACTGCTCGGTGCCGAGCAGGTAGACCGCGCCGGCGCGCACCAGCTTACAGTGCCGGATCTGGGAAGCAGCACGTTCTGACTCGGGTCTGGTCCGTTCCGACTCGGTTCTGGTACGTTCCGACTCGGTTCTGGTACGTTCCGACTCGGTTCTGGTACGTTCCGTCTCGGGTCTGGTACGTTCCGACTCAGTTCTGCTTCGATCCGACTCCGGGATATCGGACGGGGCACGGAACGACAACGTTAGGCAGTTTTCGTCGGATTCGCTTTTCCGCAAGAGGAAGGCCCCGTCCAGAGGCATCCTACGTAAGTACTCCTCGGCTTGCAGCCGGGTGGTGGAGCCGTGGTACCACTCCATCTGCGCGTGGTCCGTCACCTGGGGTACCGTATCACCCAGCAACAACTCGAAGGTGTCCCCTTTCAGTGGCGTCTCCTTGTAAACGTTTATCAAGTCGTACACGCAGTTAAACGCGGAACCTTCTAGAATGTAGTACTTAGTTGTCCCGGATATTTGGGACGACTTTATGCGGCAGTGGTAGACGGTGTTGGCCCAGACGAAGGATAGCGAGTAATCTCCAACGAAGGTCCCCGACTCGCGAACCAGGAACGTTCCATCGGGGTAGCGTTCCTGCAGCAGTAAGCGTTCCGCTACTGTGCGAGCGTTAGGGCCCAGGTTCCCATGGAACCAGGGGCACTTAGTGTGCCGTCGGGCGGGGGGCAGGTCCGGCTCCACACCTCCCCCCACCCCAGGGACCCAGCAGCCTGTCTCCACAGTGTAGTAGAGAAACGGGCCTTTCAGTACGAACAGATGGGGTTCCCATTGGCGTAACACCGGGTCCTCCAGATATAGAACACCGTTTCTGGTGTTGTTCTCCAAGTCGGCTTCTTCGCCGATATCGTACGAAAAGGAAGACTCGTCTTGGCCTTCAGGGAGTTTTTTGTGTTTTATAATGATCTTATTGAGCAGTTGGGAGGGGCTTGGCAACACTGTCTGGTCGTCTAGACTTGTTAACAATCTATCACCGAAAACCTTAATGAAATAAATTGTAGAGTTTTCTTTAAATTTACGAAAATACTAATAATAATAATTTTGACATCAGATTGCTTTGAATAAATGAGACAATTTATTAATCTTTCAGAATATCACGGGAAACGTTATTCTTCTTACACAGTTTTTTGACATTTTTTAATTTCAATTAATGCCGAAGACTGGTATGTTATTATTGTTGGGCTCAAATTAAAGCTCAACTATTCTATTTTTTGAAAAGGTTTTCGCAATTGCACTGCAGATCCTTTGAAGCCGACATTTGCAATTCAAAGTTAAAGTGCGGAATGGTGTCGGACGTTCCGTGTTGGACGTTATATAAAAATTAGAAATATTTGGCCACCTATGTCGGCTTTATTTTGTCGGCTTTATTTTTCGTCTTTGGAATTAAATCTAGATATCGTTAGAACCGCCTTTATCTGCAGATCCTGAATCTGAAAACCGTTTTAAATTTCACCAACAATTGCCAAATATATTATAAAAATACTAAGGGGTGAATTTTGAGTCGTAAATCGCAATTATTGAAACCTATTTTTTATTTTTTGATCCCTTTTACACTATACACTGCAATTTAGACTTTAAATACATAAAATAATAATATGTCGGACGTTACAATGTGTCGGACGTTACAAAGTGTCGGACGTTACAATGTGTCGGACGTTACAAACTTCATTCACTGAAATCACAGCCTTTATGGTACATTTACGGTGCCTTTACGGCTGGATACCAAGGATAGCCTATATTGATAAACAGTAAAAAAAATATTTCGCCTTGAATTTTGGTACCTTTTGGTCGATATAATCGCAAAATTTCCTACTTTATACCCTAAAATCAATGTAAATTTTGTCAAATTCGAAAAATTTATGAAATTTTACCCAATATGCCTAAACCATGACATATTGCTTATTTTATTATTAAGTTTATTTTGACATATTGCTTATTTTTTAAAGTTTTTTTATTTCATATCGTGTCCCATTTTCTGTGGAAATGCCCATAAATTGTTACACTGAATCTAGAAATTTATGCAGGTACAATAGAGTTAAAAAATGTTTACGATATAAACCTCGCACATTTTCATTGGGTGACGTACGACAAATGGACGAGGTGCTAAATTTTTTTGTTTACAACCAAAATTGATGTTGTTGAGGTTTATGGTTTAACTGTTCGGGGGGCTACAACTGTCCGGACCGGGGGCTACTGTCCGGACCGGGGGCTACTGTCCGGGGCTGTTGTCCGGGCGGGCCGGGGGGCTATTATAATCTGTCCGGGGGGGGGGGGCTACTGTCCGGGGGGCTACTAACAGGCCGGTGGGGCTACAATACGGGGAGGGGGGGGGGGGGGGGGGCTAATGACCGGGCCGGGGGCTACTATCCGGGTGGGTATTGGCTATTGTGCGGGGGTTACTGTCCGGGGGGAGACTTCAGGTCAGAGTGCTTCAGTCCGGGTCGGGGGCTACTGTTCGGGGGAACGTAACGAATTTCCCGACTCACCTTTACGAATTGGCTGGCCATAACGCGTTGTTGAGCCAATCCGCAATGATCCTCAATGGAGAGAATCAAAGGGAATGGAGATGCGACAAAAGCGTTTGCGTTGATGGCATTGAGAGCGTCGAGGAAGGCGAGCTTCGACGTGAGTGTCCGACCGTGGTATATAATGGGACTGCCTGTGGGTCCGTCCCAGCAGTCCAGCTCCACGCACCGACAACCGGCACGTAACGCGCGTGCGTAACACTCGACTGAACTCTCGCCGTAGAACTGGTCGGAACCGAGGTATGTGTTGTGCGAAGTCGCGATCCAGTAGTCGCAGAGAGGAAGAGACATGTCGTGCGCGGGGCGACGCGGGTCGAGGATCGAGTTGGTGGATGAGAATAAATAGTCGAGGAACTCGCTGCGGGTGAGGAAGATAACGTCGGAATCGGTTCGGGAATCGTCGACGAATCGGCACATTAGCGACTCAACGCGGTCGATATCGGATTCGAGTTCAAATTGCTCCGTGGCGAGGAATCTCGAGAACTCTTCCGTCGTGAGACCCTCGGAGCAACCACGGCAACCCGAGTACGACGAAGCGACGAATAGGAATATCGACTCCTCGTAAACCAACCCGAGATAAAACTCTAGGAAGTCCGAAAATGCAAAGTCGGTCTTTCCGTTATGCAACGATGATACGAGTTGTTGGACGTGGGAGGAAGAGAAACTCCTTTTGTAACTGACCCGGGAAATAAACTGTTTCAATGAGGCGTTCACGTTCTTAGGTTGGAGGTTTTCTTTTTCGTTAGAGATGCAAAGGTGCTGGAACTCTTTGCGAAGCCAGCGTTTAACTCGAGTTCGGTAATCAGCGATTAGCGAATCGGAAACTATCGAGTTGATTCCAGCTACCCAGAAGGCGGCGTCGTTCTCGGAAGGGGCGGTGAAAGCGGTGCTTGAGAGGACAAAACCGGTGCCGTGTAAGACCGAGAAAGTCTGTCGGACCGGAAGTCGAGGGTCGCCCGTGGAGCGGTTCGATTCGTGGAAGTCGTGCCAACCGCGACGAACTTCCTTCACGTCGCAGAGGTCCACCCCGCCGTCGGCGGCGCCCCTACCGTTGCCACGGGAGCTGGGTTTGCCCCATAGCAACTGGCGTGTCGCGTTGTTTACCCAGACGTGGCGTTTCTCGGGTTTGCGTTTTATGGAGAGTTTTGTCATTTGCAGACCGACTTCCATTTGAGGTAGATATGAGTTTGTATCGGTGGTCTGGGTCGACACCCCGTTGATTGTGACAGTACCATTGGGCAAATAATCATAATTCGCCATATCAGCATATTTCAGTCTAAGCAGGCTGGCAGGTCAAAATTTGTACCGTGGGCAACAGGCAAGGCAGGCCAACAATATCAGAATATCAATATACTGCAGTACAGCAGTACAGCTACTGCTGTACTGCAGTACTGATACCTGGATACAGCACAGGTATACCGGCCTGCCGGCTGACCGGTGCTGATACAGTGATAGGCCTATAGTTTCACGACAAGCCCCCCTGCAGCCCTGGCTGACAGTCCCACAAGAAAGTAAAAACAAATTTGGAGCCATTTCCCAAGAACTGAAGAAGTCGTTGATTTCAGGAATGTTTTCAACTCGATTGTCAGATCGTTGATGTTTGCTGAAATCAGTGAGTGGGTCATCCCTTGCATATCTAATTGGATGGAGGATTGTTATGGTGTCTCGGCTGTATATACTCCTGGATGGGCAACCGCCAGATCCTCAAGCTGCAGAGTCGGGTTAGCAGTGTGACCCACTTGACACGGCCCCTTGGGGTTTGCCATCACCCTACACCCATTAGTGGATACCATCAACGAGACAATCCCCATCTTGGACATCAATGGGTGGTACCTTGATGATGGCACACTCTATGTTAGACCAGGATCCTGAAGCAGGAAGTTTCAACCCGGGGCTTGCACCTGAATTGCTCCAAATCCCAGGACTTCCTTCCAGACAATGCAATGACAAACCCTCCCTAAACACTTTCCCACCATTCTCATTCATCCACACCCTGTCAGTCGGTCTTACACTGCTCGGGGCCCCCATTGGCCCTGCATTTATTTGCAAGGAAGTAGACATAATAAGGCAGGTGAATAAGGTAGTTAATTGATTGCTTGTCTCCCAGAGCTGCAGGACTTTCAAATTGAGACCGCCCTTCTTCGCTCCTGCTTATCCTCCCTAAGATTGTCTTTGCCCTGTGATGTTGCCCACCACCCCTGATAACCCAAGACATCCACCCAGTTCTTGGAAGATGGCTGTCGAACCCCGAGATAAAGAGAAACCCAAAACATTTGGTGGGATTGTAGAAATAAGTTGAATGATTCGGTCACCATAGCTAGCGGGTTTGGGGTTAGGAAACCCTAGAGCTAACAGGACTCGGCCGAGTGGATACGGCCGAGTGGATACGACCGAGTGGATACGGCCGAGTGGATACGGCCGAGTGGATACGACCGAGTGGATATGGCGCCTGAACTTCTTTACACAATAGTGTTTGGTGGCGCAGGTTCGAATCCGACTAAAGGTTTGTAGAAATTTCGCACTGTTGTGTCCCTAGGCAAGACACCTTAGATATTAGTGCCTACGCCAACCCAGCAACCTGGCTTTGCTGGGGTAATGATAATAAAAGCGCTTTGAGTATCCCGAGCGTAGAAAATAGCTATATAAATAATCAATATTATTATTATTATCCGCACAGATCAGCAATGTCAACCACACCGATTACTGAGGTATATGGAGGGAGAATAACCCCCCTGAGGACGATTGCCCATTATTTTAATTAATTATTTTCATTTTCGAATAAAATTAGATCCTCCAAGTCATAATCTAGCACCTAAATTAAAATCCTCGCTGACGCTTATCCTTAGATATCAAAACTCCTCGCTCTGTAATCTTGTAAAATGCTAGATTATAAATCTTAATAGTTAGTAAAGTAAGTTAAGGTGGGAGAGAGCAATTTGCGGCGCTTTACTTTTTTGATGCACTTTAATTGTACTGTATGCCTAAATAGTTGACACAGCAGTGATTTAAAATCGGGTTTCCTCAGCACTACTAATGTAGGAATACGATGTATCACTCAGTTCCTGAGTCTTTTCGCGGTGATCAACTTCCATGGATATATGTTTCACTTTCTCTTCTGATAATTCCAGTTGTTTTTTAAGACGGACGATATTCCTCTCTAGATCTTCGCATTGTTCTTTGCATTCATTCGTCGCACAGCGCAGGTTGCCTGAGGCAGCCTGTTTCACCTTACGTTCTTCTTCCAAGTTGTGTATTTCATTTTTTAACTGTATCAACACATTTTTTACCGTGGCATTAGCAGATAGTCTATATTCGTCGTTCACCTCTCCGTGATGCATTTTGTTATAACAAAAATGAAATACGATATCTTTATGTAATATTGTATGATATACCTTGTTTTTTTCATTTAAATGGTTTCATCGAATGCTATATTTTAGAGATATCTACTGTATGCTATCTAGAATGCTATATTGAGATCTCTATATAGCATACCATAATGGTTATCATCTGTAAAAAGTTAATTTGTTATGTAATTTGTTGAAAGATATTGAATCGGGAAGAATAACTAGGCCTATTGGGCGAGTCAATCTAACCATAAAGGGGGTCAACCCATAACAAATTCGCAATTCATCCAAACCTATTTTGCTATTCTATATTAACTTGTTAATACACCAAAAAAGTCTATAAAAATATATTATGCGGATCACGTTCAATTTCCTGTTTCTTTCCTTAGCAACATGGATTTTACATAGCAACAAGGGCTTTATAGGTGGGATTTTCTCCAAGTTTGGCGTAGACAAACTTTAGTCCAATGACTATCGTTTGATTGAACTATGCATGACTACATAGTTACCAATTTAGATTCTGAGGCAACGGAAATTTGTATTATAATTTCCTCATTTTAATACCATTTTTAAAAAATGTGAAGCTTATTATCACTACTTCTCTAAAAAATGGGGGTATGTCATCAGGCCCTTCAGATTTGTCCACCCCAAAAACCCTTATTCCCACAAAAATTCCCAACCATATGATACACTATTGTAAACTAAACAAATAAATACATTACACTTACATTCAATAGAGCAATCCCAATTTTATTATGTGAAAAATCTTCGCTAACATTAATGGATATTATTACATTTCCCTGTAGTAGATTTGGCATCAGTTACCTTAATATATCGGTATTTTGATATACAGTATTTATAAATTTGATGCGTCTTCTAGATACCGAGATACTACGGTGGCCCAGAGCGGCCAATTTTTGTAATCTTTTTTTAGTTCCCTCGACTTTTGCAAACTCATTCAAACGACTTTACAAAACTTGGGGAAACAAATCTAATTGGCTTGATTGGTTTTTATACCAACAAACACCCAATCAAGTTTGTTTCCCCGACTTTTGCAAACTCGTTCGAACGACTTTACAAAACTTGGGAAAACAAAAGATTGTTTTTTGTAATCTATTTTTTTTGTTCCTCCGACTTTTGCAAACTCGTTCGAATACAAGAGGGATTTATAGATGTGCCCTTGACGGTGAAGTTCGTAGATGAGATTGGGGCTGACTAGGTTCCACTTGGCTGGTAGCGAAGTTCTTTATCGCCACCATTTTTACTGACCTTATACTGTGTTCTCCTAGTTCATCCTGGGGGGTGGATAACGCGCCTACATAGTAGTCTGTAGCTACTGTAGATTTCCAAACCTGCATAATTCCTGAAAGGTTCAACTTAGTTCGGAACTTGGGTTGTCCAGCAAAGATGTCTTCGGCTAGTTCTTTGTCGATGAATGTTCCTGTGCTGCCGGAGTCAAGGAGGGCGTTCACTATATAGCTCTTTTTTAACCCGTGGACTCTCAACTGCACTACGGGAAATTCCCGGATTCCTACGTTGGAAGTTGGCGCTTTCCAAGATGGTTGTCGGTCCGGAATAGTTAGGGGGAGCTCGCTATCGGTTTCAGTCTCATACGTAAGCGCTCGATACACCGCGGTGTTTATCATATAGCAGGATTCGTTTTCGTCGGAGAATTCGTCCGTGTAGAATCCTTCCATCTCAGAGCTGTGGTCAGTGTCGTTCACATCACTGAATTGGACATGTAGTTCGGGCTCACTTACCTGACTCGTGCGGGTTCTTTCAAATTCTGTGTGCAGCAAGATATGATGTTTCGCGCCGCACTTAGCACACCGAGCATCTGAGTAACAGGTCCGCCGTTGGTGTCCTCGTCTGAGACAATTATAACACAACCGCTTATCCCACATGACATCACGTCTATCCTTTAGGGATTTCTTTAAGAATTCATCACACCCACTCAAGCGATGGGGCCCGTCACACAATACACATTTGGGCTTGATGTTACTTACTTTAACCTGTGCTGTGTGGTGCACACTTGTTCTTTCCTCGGGCTTTCTTCCATGAATTCTCTTAGGAGACGTGGGAGGAGTTTTTGTTGTCTGTTCTCTCCTGTCACTGGTTCGAGACTTAAATTTACTTACGTCTTTAGGTGCTTTGTTGACATAGTAAGATTTTTCGGTGTCTTTCCCGCTGTTCTCCTCGTGGGAGGTTTGGCTTTAACCGTCGTCTGTATAACACACTGGTGTTACCTTTCTCCTAGAAACGGGTTTTTCACTTACATCACTTTCAGGAGTCTTCTCTCTAGACTGTTTTAGGAGTTGTAATCTTACCTCTCGGTTTAAGAATGACAGAAGGTCCGTCATGGTTGGATCTCTATGTTGTTGGTCCATCAAATAGAGAACCTTTTTGTCCCAGCGAGTACCTACTCCACCCTTTGGCAAAGTTGATGCTAAGGCTCCTACAACCATAGAATTCTGGTATTCATGAGACTTACCCAACCAGTCTAATTGTCTACAGATCTCCTAAATCTCATCGGAAAACTCTATAATCCCGCTGCTAAGGAACTTTCGGGGCACTACTAATTTCGCATACAAATACCTAGCTATGTTTGTCCTATTACCATACCTGATGTTTAGTGTATCCCAAACTTGTCTTAATCCATCTGGATATCCAATAAACTTCAACGCCATTAACTTGGGAGGTCCTTCCAAGCACTCGATGAGGAATCTTAGTTTATCTCCGTTAGATAGTACAGAGTTCTGTATGTTATCTTTGTAATATTCATTAAAAGGAAACCATTTCATCTCATCTCCATTGAACTTGACGATCTCTCCCACCTTTACCGCTTGACGGGCTTCGGTTCTAGCCATTTGACGCGTAAAACTTTCTTGGGCCATTGTGTTATTTAATATCGAGTTATCGGTATATAAATTTCTTGGATTATGATCAGGTCTACATGGAATATCATTGTCAACAGGTTTATAATTACCCTTAATAGGGTTTACTATAGGAGTTTCTACTTCACTAGCAGTATAGATGCGTGTAGGCTCCACACCTTGCGCATGAAATACTTCAGACCTGCAGGTTGACACATTGTTACAGGGGGTGGTGGTATACCCCTTTGTATATTTACTAATTTATCGCGTTCTAACGCGATACTCTGCTGCACTTCTTGCAACTCTAACCTATTTTCCCTTACTGTTCCCTTGAACTGTTGAACAGTCTCCTGCATCTGCCCGAGCAGGAGATCCATCCCCCGCCGTCCCTCATCCACCCATTCGACCGCCGAAGCGGGAGCCGCCAACATAGTAGCGGGTAGACGAGGGACGACGGGCGATAAATCGTTGATGTCTCGCTCAGCGTTCAGGACAGGAATTGTCTCAGGCGCTGTTCTACTGGGCACAATTAGTTTAGTACTGTGCAAAGGGAATTTAGAGGTAGGTTCTGGGAGTACAGGTGTCTCTATCACCGAAGGGGTGGCTTCGAGAACAGGCCTAATTATTTCAGGCTCATCTACTATAGTAGGGAGTCTTTCTACTCTAATAATTTGGTCTGTGGGTTCTGTACTACCTAAGTCTGTGCTAGCTAGTTGCCTTCTCACAGCTGGGGGCAAATTAGGCAATTTCTGACGGTGGGGCGTTCTTCTACGCCTGCTGGGACGAGATCTATTTCCTCCGCCTTCAGGATCTGTTGTATCGCCTTCATCAGATGATGTAAATCCCTGTCTCTTGGGAGTACATCGACTTATCATCTGCCACTGACTAGCTGTTCTCTGTTTATCGATGTAGTCTTGCTTCTCTTGAAGATTTTCCAACTCTAGTTGGGTTGTCTCTTCAGACGCCCTCCATTCTGCTTCTGCCACTGCCTCTGCCGCTTTTCTTTCCGCTTCTGCCGCTGCTACCTTTCTTTCAGCCTCTGCCTCTGCCGCTGCCGCTTTTCTTTCAGCCTCTGCCTCTGCCGCTGCCGCTTTTCTTTCAACTTCTGCCGCTGCCGCTGCTGCCGCCTTTCGGTCTTCTATACGTTTTTTCTTTACTTGTTCTTCTTGGACCCTAGCGATGCGTATGCATTCATCAAATTTAGCTTGGTTCGCAGCTAACATTTCCGCATCTAATGCGTCCAACACAAACTTAGCTCCTTCACTAGTAGGGCGAAGTCCAGCCAGCCGTCTCCTCAACTCTTTGTCACCTATAAATCGTTGATAGTCCGACAGATAGATGTCAATAGCGTCCTTCTTCTGAAGTTTCTCCAATGTCGCTTCGCTTTCCACTTGAGAAAAGGTAGCGTCTGTTGATTCTCCATGGGTTGAGCGTTCAGCCAGCTGAATTTTCCATTGGGTTGTTCCTTGGACTTTAAGACTCACCCGTTGGAACCAAGTCTTTACGGCAACTTGCAACGACGTGTCTTGGCTTCTCTTCGAGGCTTCCTCAAAGGCCGAAAGGATTAGTCTAATTCTTAGGATTCGTTCTCGAACTTGATATAGCAGCTCTCCCTGCTCTTGAGGTCCTTGGGGTTGTTGAAACAGTTGTTCCTCTAATCGCTCCAAAGAGCTGAAGAATCCCTGTACATATCCGGCTGCCGACCTCTTCCACACAGCTGGATCTCTAGTGTCCTTTACCACTCCCATCCTGTATAAGTCCTCCCAGGCAGCTTCCGACAAGTTAAACGGGAGTCTGGGTCCGGGGAAGTTCCATTGCGTCTCGACAATAGACTTCAGTTTGAAATAAATGTTATTATTTCTAGGTAAGGAGTCACTTCACAGAAGCTGAACGCTCTCAGTGGAGTGCTACTTATTGGACACTAAAACAAATAATTCTAATTTACTAAGTTACTTATTACTGCAAATTACGTACAATTACGGGGTGAGATTACAATCTCTAATAAACACAAAAATTACACGTACAAATTTTAGGGTATTTTACAGGAAATCTACAAACCAGCCTAACAAGGGGTTAGAATTTCTGGTTATTACAAACGGACAGGATACTACGGTATTTGAAAATAATAAAGCAGTAGTAAATATACTGCGTTGTCTAGATAAGAAAATACCACCGTCTGACGACTTATAGTCTCTAGCTTTACAGCTCTATAAGTACTACGTTATGTACCCGGAGTGTCCCTACCTAGAAGTTAATTACCGCAGCCAACCAGAGCTAACGTGCCTATTAACCACTTTACAACACAAATATACTGCCTACACACTAATTACCTTCGGAAAGCACTGTACACTAAACCCTAAATTAGGTACAAGTACTTATACAACAAATAACAGCAGTTAAAAATACTTGTACAGCTAAAAGAACCACGGTATCTGCTGGAGTGACTAGAGCATAAAATCACCAGTCTTTACCTACGCCAAGCAGCCCTGATGTAGTACTGGGGTTAATTTAACTATAACGGTATGTATAACAAGCACAATTACTGTAGGAATAAACTTGGGGTTGTGTATGTTGCGAATAATCGAAAGGAACGGTCTGATACAGCCTCCCAGTTGATTACAGCAGTATGGTCTCAACTAATATAAGTTCTGGATAACCTGCAGATTTACAGTTCAAATTTCACGCCTCCAAAATCAAAGGGATTTTGAGCAATATACAAAACTTTCAAACAAAAGTCACGTTCATAACATTTCTATTTCATTTAAAGCAGCGATTAATTATCTCTGATTCTAACCGAGTAGTACGACTTATTCCTTCGGAGGGGATTTACCTTACAACACTGGATGCCCCCACCTTCCTAACTAGCACTTTATCGGACAGACACTCTACACACACTGCAATCTCTTCAGACCTAACAACAGCCAGACAACAATCCAGCCTACAAATTATTTATACAATCTGAGCAGGCTTACACGCCTTCTGCAGTTCTGCTCAATATTACACTTACAGATAAATAAAACTGACAGAGATAAGTAAACCATACAAAGGAATAAGGGATGATCATCCCTAATCCCCTAACAGCCTACAATATACAATATATCACAATCGAACTAATACTGGTACCCGCAAGTACCGGTTCCGGTGGTTAGGTAGTTAGGCGTACAGGTTACCGTCCGACCGGTACATTCGAATTTATTTGCCTACGTGCAATCAAGAGTTTAAAACTATTAATGTTCGCGCTTTTAGACCTTTAGCAGTTTAACCTGCCAATTTTAGGTGTCTTTTTGTATATCAATTATTTAATGTACTGAAGGTACATCAGCCGAAGCCAGCCTGTGCACGACCATTCACCCACAGTTAAGGGAGACTGGATTCGGATGCTTTGATAGTGATTGCAGTGTAGACCTACTGTATTATTCGATTGATCGTTAATATATAATCTCTGACAATATATTTACTTTCGGGGAAATATTAACAGTTCCTTTAGGACGTGGCGCTTTAAGTATAAAACAGAGTTATGACTTATACTAATCACAACTGGATGGCTACTGAGTTTCGTAAAAAGCGCATTCTTTAGGAGATGCTTTATTAACCTTCACACTACTTCACACGACTTCACACTAGTTCACACTACTGCACACTGATCTGCCGACTGTCACTGAATTTGATCATATATAAGGAGGATCGCAACTGACACATGTAGGGATTATGAAATAGCATTCAATTCACACAAAAACCACTACAATGTAAGTCGCAGTTGCTACCGGTAAACCTGTTCCTCTAACCTTTAGTAATCAAAGAGATTGAGGGTTTTATGATTATTCATCGGTATTCTCCAAATATATCAGCAATATATACCAACATAACACCAATTAATAACAGAATCAAATAATGCGGTGAACAGTCAGTATGTGTAGTTGAATCGCGTTGCGTAGTGCCGCGGTGTGGCGATTCAGATATGAAGTATGATTCAGCAATGATTCAGTTAATAGTTTTACGTTCTTGTAATCAAAGCCATCTGATGTTTCTGATGTTTAGGTCAAAGTCTGAAACTTCTACCGAAGTACAGAAGAATCCTAAGCCGGTGTTCTGGGCTTAGAAAAGATACACACTGACTGAATTGCGTGGGTTTCTGTAGGCACTGTCCAACACAAAGTGAAAATCGCTCTGATTGGCTGAGCCGAACAAAGAACAAAGAGAGATTCAGGTTCCGCGTTGGCAGTAAATCAGCTGACAGATTGCGTCATCTGAGTCATCTTTTAGAGTATTAAGCGAATTGCGGCAAAATGGCTAGTTATGTCCGCTAAAGCACGCATACAGACATAACGGGTAAAAATGGCTTGTTATGTCCGCTAAAAGCACCTACACGCTACATTGCGGAGAAAATGACTGGTTATATCCGCAAAAGCTTTTACACGCCAGTGTAAATATTACTCATTTCCCATTGAATCACAGCTTATTGTGAAATTAATTAAATTATTCTGGAACATCTCCAATTTGCTACTTACTTTTCTCTACTGTTCCTTTTGTTTGGCTTGTGTTATGTAAATGTACGCAGAATTTCCATGAATAAACATATGATCCGCAAAATATAATTTTATATACTTTTATTGGTCATTAATAAGGTAATGTTGAATCCAAAATATGTGGTTCGGATTGATTGCGAATACTTATGGGTTTTTGCTAGATTTTCTCGACTACATTAGTATACTGTATATTTTCAATCGACCGACATGCAGCTGTGCCTCTGAGATTTACATGATTTGGCAGGTTTTCAAATGATGGATGCCGCTAGGCCCGTTCTTTTCGAAATACAGTATATTTTTTACATAGTGTTCTTGAACATATAAAATAAGTTCTAGGACATTTTATATCTGATCAATCTGCGATAAGATTCTAGAATATTAATTAAATTAAAAACAATCAGGTTTCGGTATGAATTGTGTGTCTCATAGCTCAATGGTAGGCCTACTATGACCCGCAATATAGTGACATTTTCTGATGACACGGAATCCCCCAAATTTTACTACAAATCTTTATCATATTGCTTAAAAATTTGAAGCACAACTAGTTAATATTTCAGTAGAATACCCCCAAAAATCTCTACAATGTAACAGAACAGGCCCCAGTAACTCAAAATATCTTGAGAATGACCTTGAAACTAACCTTGAATCTATTTTACTAGTATCCCTATCTACTCTATCTTAGCTCCCTAAACGAACTCCAACCTAGTTGTTAATAAATATATAACAGCACAGCTCACAGCTTATGTGAATGTGTTTACTCTCTGCCAATACCACCCATGACCCATAAAACGTACCACACCACTACCGGTATGCGAGTCTTGTACAGTATAATAACTTTATTTTGTATTAGATATTGGGTTATACGATTATACGAAATATATACACCATGACCCGTAATATAGTGTCATTTTCTGATGACACGGACTCCCCCCCCCCCCCCCCAGATTTTTCTACAAATCTTTATCATACTGCTTGAAATTTGAAACACAACTAGTTAACTCACCGTGGTTGTTACCATGAAGCCGGAATTTTCGATTTCGCTTTTAAATTTTTTTTATAAGCGTTTTAAAAAAGTGTCTTTTGCGAAATCGCACCCTCTGTATCGTGGCCATTCTTCACATTAGTCGTAATTTTTTCATAACATTAAAAAGCGTACCTTGCAAGGATTCCAAATATGTAACATTATCTGAATTTCGTTGAGAAACAGCTGAGATATAGGCGTTCAAAGATTGCAAGAACGATCATTCGCTATAGGCCATTTATTCTATTTAATAAATACACGATGTTCTGGAACATTTTTTTTCTAAGTATGAATAGCTACGCAATAGATATATTGGATAGGAATACCGCTGTTGCCAACCAACTCATAAAATAAATAACACATTCTAGAATTTTGTGTATTTATTAAATAGAATAAATGGCCTGCAGCGAACGATAATTCTTGCAATCTTTGAACACCTATATCTCAGTTGTTTCTCAACGAAACTCAGACATTGTTACATCTTTGGAATTCTTGCAACACAAGCTCTTTAATGATATGAAAAAATTACGACTAATGTGAAGAATGGCCACGATCCAGAGGGTGCGATTTCGCAAAAGACACTTTTTAAAACGCTTATTAAAAAATTGAAAGGCAAACTCGAAAATTCCGGCTACAGACACTGTTACGTATTTGGAATCCTATAGAATCCTCTTAATTTTTTTTATAGGCGTTATAAAAAAGTGTCTTTTGCGAAATCGCACCCTCCGTGTCGTGGCCATTCTTCAACATTAGTCGTAATTTTTCATATCATTAGAAAGCTTGCCTTGCAAGGATTCGAAATATGTAACAATATCTGAATTTCGTTGAGAAACAGCTGAGATATAGGCGTTGAAAGATTGCAAGAAGTATCGTTCGCTGAAGGCCATTTATTCTATTTAATAAATACACAATATTCTAGAACGTGTTATTTATTTTATCAGTTGGTAGGCAACAGCAGAATGCCTATCCAATATCTCTATTGTGTAGCTATTCATACTTAAACAAAATGTTCCAGAACATCGTGTATTTATTAAATAGAATAAATGGCCTTCAGCGAACGAAATTCTAGCAATCTTTGAACGCCTATTTCTCAGCTGTTTCTCAATAAAATTCAGATATTGTTACATATTTTGAATCCTTGCAACGCAAGCTTTCTAATGATATGAAGAAAATACGACTAATCCGAAGAATGGCCACGATAGTGAGGGTACGATTTCGCAAAAGACACTTTTTAAAAACGCCTATAAAAAAAATTTAAAGGCAAAATCGAAAATTCCGGCTTCATGGGGTCAACCCGTGTCATCAGAAAATGACACTATATTACGGGACATGGTGTATAATATAGTATTGTGTTATGGTAAAACAAAGTTTCCTTTTTTAGCGACAGGTACCGGTATTAAGAATATTTAGAAACTAATTTTAAATATTGCGTATTCCAGAACAAATTAATAGGCCTAGTTAGTTGTTAAGGATCTCCTTTTGAGAAATGAGTACGGTACTGGTTGGTTTGGTTTGGCCTACACCCCATACCAATGAGTGCGGTACTGGTTGGTTTGGCTTACACCCCATACCAATGAGTACGGTACTGGTTGGTTTGGCCTAAACCCCATACCAATGAGAGCGGTACTGGTTGGTTTGGCCTACACCCCATACCAATGAGTTCGGTACTGGTTGGTTTGGCCTACACCCCATACCAATGAGAACGGTACTGGTTGGTTTGGCCTACACCCCATACCAATGAGTGCGGTACTGGTTGGTTTTACCTACACCCCATACCAATGAGTTCGGTAATGGTTGGTTTGGCCTACACCCCATACCAATGAGTTCGGTACTGGTTGGTTTGGCCTACACCCCATACCAATGAGTGCGGTACTGGTTGGTTTTACCTACACCCCATACCAATGAGTTCGGTAATGGTTGGTTTGGCCTACACCCCATACCAATGAGTTCGGTACTGGTTGGTTTGGCCTACACCCCATACCAATGAGAACGGTACTGGTTGGTTTGGCCTACACCCCATACCAATGAGTGCGGTACTGGTTGGTTTTACTTACACCCCATACCAATGAGTTCGGTAATGGTTGGTTTGGCTTACACCCCATACCAATGAGTACGGTACTGGTTGGTTTGGCCTAAACCCCATACCAATGAGTGCGGTACTGGTTGGTTTGGCCCACACCCCATACCAATGAGTTCGTTACTGGTTGTTTTGGCCTATACCCCATACCAATGAGAACGGTACTGGTTGGTTTGGTCTACACCCCATACCAATGAGTACGGTATTGGTTGGTTTGGCCTACACCCCATACCAATGAGTACGGTATTGGTTGGTTTGGCCTATTCCCCATACCAATGAGTACGGCACTGGTTGGTTTGGCCTACACCTCATACCAATGAGTACGGTACTGGTGGGTTTGGTTTGGCCTACACCCCATTCCAATGCGTACGGTACTGGTTGGTTTGGCCTACTCCCCATACCAATGAGTTCGGTACTGGTTAGTTTGGCATACACCCCATACCAATGAGTGCGGTACTGGTTGGTTTGGTCTACACCCCATACCAATGAGCACGGTACTGGTTTGTATGGTTTGGCCTACACCTCATACCAATGAGTACGGTACTGGTTGGTTTGGCCTACACCTCATACCAATGAGCACGGTACTGGTTTGTATGGTTTGGTCTGCACCCCATACCAATGAGCTCGGTACTGGTTGGTTTGGCCTACACCTCATACCAATGAGTACGGTACTGGTTGGTTTGGCCTACACCTCATACCAATGAGTACGGTACTGGTGGGTTTGGTTTGGCCTACACCCCATTCCAATGCGTACGGTACTGGTTGGTTTGGCCTACTCCCCATACCAATGAGTTCGGTACTGGTTAGTTTGGTCTACACCCCATACCAATGAGCTCGGTACTGGTTGGTTTGGCCTACACCTCATACCAATGAGTACGGTACTGGTTGGTTTGACATACACCCCATACCAATGAGTACGGTACTGGTTGGTTTGATTTGGCCTACACCTCATACCAATGAGTACGGTACTGGTTGGTTTGGCCTACACCCCATACCAAAGAGTACGGTACTGGTTGGTTTGGCCTACACCCCATACCAATAAGTACGGTACTGGTTGGTTTGGCCTACACCTCATACCAATGAGCACGGTACTGGTTTGTATGGTTTGGTCTACACCCCATACCAATGAGTACGGTACTGGTTGGTTTGGCCTACACCTCATACCAATGAGTACGGTACTGGTGGGTTTTGTTTGGCCTACACCTCATACCAATGAGCACGGTACTGGTTTGTATGGTTTGGTCTACACCTCATACCAATGAGTACGGTACTGGTTAGTTTGGCCTACACCCCATACCAATGAGCTCGGTACTGGTTGGTTTGGCCTACACCCCATACCAATGAGCACGGTACTGGTTTGTATGGTTTGGTCTACACCCCATACCAATGAGCTCGGTACTGGTTGGTTTGGCCTACACCTCATACCAATGAGTACGGTACTGGTTGGTTTGGCCTACACCCCATACCAATGAGCACGGTACTGGTTTGTATGGTTTGGTCTACACCCCATACCAATGAGCTCGGTACTGGTTGGTTTGGCCTATACCCCATACCAATGAGTACGGTACTGGTTGGTTTGGCCTACACCCCATACCAATGAGTGCGGTACTGGTTGGTTTTACCTACACCCCATACCAAAGAGTATGGTACTGGTTGGTTTGGTTTGGTCTACACCCCATACCAATGAGCTCGGTACTGGTTGGTTTGGCCTACACCCCATACCAATGAGTACGGTACTGGTTGGTTTGGCCTACACCCCATACCAATGAGTGCGGTACTGGTTGGTTTTACCTACACCCCATACCAAAGAGTATGGTACTGGTTGGTTTGGTTTGGTCTACACCCCATACCAATGAGCTCGGTACTGGTTGGTTTGGCCTACACCTCATACCAATGAGCTCGGTACTGGTTGGTTTGGCCTACACCTCATACCAATGAGTACGGCACTGGTTGGTTTGGTTTGGTCTACACCCCATACCAATGAGCTCGGTACTGGTTGGTTTGGCCTACACCTCATACCAATGAGCTCGGTACTGGTTGGTTTGGCCTACACCTCATACCAATGAGTACGGCACTGGTGGGTTTGGTTTGGCCTACACCCCATACCAATGAGTTCGGTACTGGTTGGTTTGGCCTACACCTCATACCAAAGAGTATGGTACTGGTTGGTTTGGTTTGGTTTGGTCTACACCCCATACCAATGAGCTCGGTACTGGTTGGTTTGGCCTACACCCCATACCAATGAGTACGGCACTGGTTGGTTTGGTTTGGTCTACACCCCATACCAATGAGTTCGGTAATGGTTGGTTTGGCCTACACCCCATACCAATGAGTGCGGTACTGGTTGGTTTTACCTACACCCCATACCAAAGAGTATGGTACTGGTTGGTTTGGTTTGGTCTACACCCCATACCAATGAGTACGGTACTGGTTGGTTTGGCCTACACCCCATACCAATGAGTGCGGTACTGGTTGGTTTTACCTACACCCCATACCAATGAGCACGGTACTGGTTTGTATGGTTTGGTCTACACCCCATACCAATGAGCTCGGTACTGGTTGGTTTGGCCTACACCTCATACCAATGAGTACGGTACTGGTTGGTTTGGCCTACACCCCATACCAAAGAGTACGGTACTGGTTGGTTTGGTCTACACCTCATACCAATGAGTACGGTACTGGTTGGTTTGGCCTACACCCCATACCAATAAGTACGGTACTGGTTGGTTTGGTCTACACCCCATACCAATGATTACGGTACTGGTTTGTATGGTTTGGTCTACACCCCATACCAATGAGTACGGTACTGGTTGGTTTGGCCTACACCCCATACCAATGAGCTCGGTACTGGTTGGTTTGGCCTACACCTCATACCAATGAGTACGGTACTGGTTGGTTTGGCCTACACCCCATACCAATGAGTGCGGTACTGGTTGGTTTGGCCTACACCCCATACCAATGAGTTCGGTACTGGTTAGTTTGGCCTACACCCCATACCAATGAGTACGGTACTGGTTGGTTTGGCCTACACCCCATACCAATGAGTACGGTACTGGTTGGTTTGGCCTACACCCCATACCAATGAGTACGGTACTGGTTGGTTTGGCCTACACCCCATACCAATGAGTTCGGTACTGGTTAGTTTGGCCTACACCCCATACCAATGAGTGCGGTACTGGTTGGTTTGGCCTACACCCCATACCAATGAGTTCGGTACTGGTTAGTTTGGCCTACACCCCATACCAATGAGTACGGTACTGGTTGGTTTGGCCTACACCCCATACCAATGAGCACGGTACTGGTTTGTATGGTTTGGTCTACACCCCATACCAATGAGCTCGGTACTGGTTGGTTTGGCATACACCTCATACCAATGAGTACGGTACTGGTTGGTTTGGCCTACACCCCATACCAATGAGCACGGTACTGGTTTGTATGGTTTGGTCTACACCCCATACCAATGAGCTCGGTACTGGTTGGTTTGGCCTACACCCCATACCAATGAGTACGGTACTGGTTGGTTTGGCCTACACCCCATACCAATGAGCACGGTACTGGTTTGTATGGTTTGGTCTACACCCCATACCAATGAGCTCGGTACTGGTTGGTTTGGCCTACACCTCATACCAATGAGTACGGTACTGGTTGGTTTGGCCTACACCCCATACCAAAGAGTACGGTACTGGTTGGTTTGGTCTACACCTCATACCAATGAGTACGGTACTGGTTGGTTTGTCCTACACCCCATACCAATAAGTACGGTACCGGTTGGTTTGGTCTACACCCCATACCAATGAGTTCGGTACTGGTTGGTTTGGTCTACACCCCATACCAATGAGTACGGTACTGGTTGGTTTGGTTTGGCTTGGTCTACACCTCATACCAATGAGTACGGTGGACTGGTTGGTTTGATTTGGCATACACCTCATACCAATGAGTACGGTACTGGTTAGTTTGGCCTACACCCCATACCAAAGAGTACGGTACTGGTTGGTTTGGTCTACACCTCATACTAATGAGTACGGTACTGGTTGGTTTGGTTTGGACTACACCTCATACCAATGAGTATGTAAGCGGATTCAATTCCCTTGCATTATCCACCCGAAATGGGACCAGTGGCATTTTACCAATATAGTTGGCGATACGAGATTACCAATAATAATCTCGCCTCATAACCAACTCGGGGGGGGGGGGGGGGGGCGATACAGGCCCTAAAGCCACAGAGAGGGGTGAGAGGTCAAACCACCTCACAGGGAGAACACAGCTAGTCGAGGCTAGCGGTAGGGGGTAACACTTACAGGGAGTGCCAAAGTGACAATTAGTATATAAACCAATAGCAGGCAGGGGAGCACGTGGGGAAAGATAGGAAAGCATCCATTGGGTAGCAAAAGGCCGAAGTACAGTAGAGGTGAAACCAATATCTATGTGTATCAATCATATAGTCATCCTGATTACTGATTTACCGGTCAGTTCATTAATCACAGAGTTGCAGACTGGTTATAGTTTTAACCATCACTTTACACACTGCTGTTGTAATTCTGTATTGCAATTTCAATCATATACTGTTATACATTCTGTGCTATTATCATTGGAACATTAACATCGCGAGAAACACAAACTCTGTTATTTTCCCGACGGCCTTCGGCCAAAGATATAAGTTCAGCAGCCCAGCAGAAAGTGACGCCTATAACCCAACCCGGTCGGGATCCTTGAACTCGATCCCGTCACAGTTAAAACTATCCAGCTTACAACAGGCTGTGACCGCAACCAGACTCAAGAAAGATGAATGAAGGACACCGAACGCCCCGAGAATCAGAGGGAGAAAGAACACCGCCGCGGACCCTGGACGACACCAACCAAACGATCCGAGAGGCCGCGACGAGACGGTACTGGACTGCCACCCCGGATTCGCCAACAAGGGACGATCCGAATGCCCGAGAGGAGGGCGGCCGACAACTACGAGGAGGGAAAGACAAAAACGAGTCGACGCGCGACGACGACGGCGGTCGGAGTACCGAAGTCGCCGGCCAGCCACAGGCCGAGGGCGATGGATGGCCCACCGGAATGGCGACGGTGGAGCCGCCGGTACGACGCCGGACGAGAAGGGAAGGTAGAGTCAACGAGGAGGACGTCGGGATGAGTGATCGCCTACGATGGGCGTACAATGCTACGAAGAAACTACTGAAAGTGGCTAAGGAGAGGAGAAAGGTAGACCAGCCTAAACTATACCAGAGGCTAGGTGAGTCAAATAAACATTTCCGTTACTTAGTCCGTTTTGGACAGGGAGAACTGGCGAGTGAGAGAGCGAGGGGGTCGCCACAGAACTGTTTGAATTGTGGCGGTCTGAGGTAATTCAGCCAGATGTAGTGTACATAGGGCCTTACCTAGTGGATGCCAGGGGAATTAAGTTAGTGGGATGGGCAGACCCGCACGATGGCGAATCCGATGTTAACCCCGAGGATTCGGTGTCGTCGGTTAGTAGGAAACCCCAGTAAATGGGGGAAAATTAGTAGGACAGAGAGGCGATGGGAGTCCGTCGCGACCGATAAGTTCGCTACATCCTCCGCGAAAGCAAGAGGGGTGTTAGAGATAGATCTGGTATGTCAACTAGACATTGTGGCGCTGGATCAAAAGCCCAACGAGGGTAGAGATAATGCGTCGACTAGAGGGGGGCGTAGGGGAGAAGTAAGAGGTGACGGGTGGGGGGGGGGGCACGGGCACCTCACTGCAACCAGTTAGTGATGGGTGGGGGGGGGGGGGGTGCTACAGGCACCCCACCACAACTAGTAAGTGATGAGAGGGGGAGGGGGGGGGGGCAGAGAATGTCCCACAAGCATCGACGGGTAAAGTGCGCGGTGAGTTAAGTGAACCGTGGCACCCGACGACTGGGGGAAGGAGGGGGCAACAGACGCCCCACAGGCGTCGGCAGAAAATGCGCGCGGTGAGTTAAGTGAACCGTGGCACCCGACAACAGAGGAGAATAGAAGGGCGGCGAATATTTACGAGGCCATTCGACCGGGTAAAGGGAAAAGCGTTCATGCCGCAAGCGGCCAAACGAGGGAACGTCGAGCCCACTCGGGAGATGGAAGGAGAACGATAGATTTCATCCGGGATGTCGATACGAGACCTCATGAACGTAGGTATAACGTCGGGAGTAGAGGACGCAAGGAGGGCGATAGAGACGAACGAGGTAGCGTTGCTACAAGCAACCAGAAGGGAAGGACTGACAGTGAACCGTCAGTAGTCGAGATGGAGACAGAGAGCCGGTGGGGTCGTACTCCGGGAGATTGCCGTCGCCTCAGAGAAACACAACCTGGTGAGATATACCACACACCGGGAGAAGGGTACAGGATCTACCGGTATGAGGATGAAGGCAGGAGAGGGGACCGGAGAGAAACTTCCCGTCGGGACGTAGCTGCCGATCGAGAATATGGTAGTCGCGGGGAGGACTTCTCGGAATATTCGAGAAGATTAAACTTCGGTCCGGAGGGACACAGGCAGACTGCAGGACATACTGTAGGCCTTACTACACATACTATAGGCCATGCTGGGAGAGATAGTGTAGGCAATAGGGTAGTGCGGACGACGGGATTAAACCCAGAGGTTGCGGCGTACATACCAGTCGGTAGGCAAGAAGTGGATAGGCCTATACCGGTACCTGCACACCAGTATAACTATAACATGCAGGCATATAATATATACCCAGGGGAGGGGGTAGGTATTGCCGATAGGTGCATGGGCCCTAACATGATAACATCAACCCCAGTACCAAATATGACATCGGTGGGGGGGGGGGGGGGGGTGGGGGGGACAGGGTGACATTCCCCCATTGCAGTATCAGCAATGCACGCAGCCAATAACAAAAACTCCAAACCCCTTAGACGCAAATAAGTCGTGCGACACGGAGATATGGAGGGGACCGTTACCCCCGATGATATATCCTACACAAGGAAAGTCTACGGGCCCGATAGGCGAACCGCAGCCAATACCAGAGGAACCTGTATCCCAACCATCGAGCGCGCTGGAAGTACAAGCGATGGGAATGGCAACACTCATCGACGCGCTGAAGACCAGGATCGAGCTTCCACCAGTGGAGCCATTCAAATTCGATGGTAGTAAGCCGGAGGAATATTTGCAATTCCGGCGTATGTACTATTGTACAGTAATGAAATTTTATCTAAGAACTTGACACAGGCTGAGTGCCTTAAATACTTACAAGTTTACACAGGGGGGCCAGCATACGACATTGTAAGGCAGTGCCAATGTATCGAAGGTGGATTCACGACTGCATGGCGGCCCTGGACAGGGAATTTGGACATCCTGCGAAGATCATCCGACAAACCTTAAGGGGAATAACATCAGGCGGACTACAGGATAACCCTGTCAGCTTTAAGACCTTCGCGAATAAAGTCGAAAAGGCGCTGATTGTGCTAAAGACCCTAGATGCACCTTACAAACTCAACGCATCGAATAACATCACTACAATAGCGCAGGCACTACTGATCTGGCTGAGGAACAAGTGGAGAAAGATCGCCTTCTCCACCCGGGAGAAGAAAGGTGCGGAGCCAGGGCTGGCAGGAAATGACGAACATCCTTAGCTGATGAAGCCTATATAGTGAGGAGAGACTCGATACAGTCCCAAAGCGGAATGCAGCGGGCCTATGTGCAACCCAAGCATAGTCCGGCGGACCCATTTCTGCGAGTGAGGCAATCGTTGACCATACGACAACCATACGGGGACTTGTAGTCCACAGAACAGCCGTGGTGACGATGGAGGAAACAACACCCCTGACATGCGCATGTGCAACCAAAACAATAAACCATCTGACTCGGACCTGGACGAAGCGGGGAATTCTATGACGCGGGTTTATACAACCAAAACAACAAACCATCCGGCTCGGACCTGGACGAAATACGCAAGACGCTATACGGAGAGCGCTATAACCCATTCTATAGGTGTCAAATACATAGAAAGCAGGTGCATATGTGGGAGACGACATGCATAAGACCATGGATTGCGACCAGTGGCGGGCACTGCTGAAAGAAGATCGATTAGACTATACAGGGAGATTTGGGTTATGCCATAGAGGCGCGAGGGGAGGACATAAGAAGGATAGGATTGGTGGAGAGAAACCACCAAAGTACACCGAGACTGATGAGACTGGAGGCCAAACCATGGCGACGAGCACCATGAGAGCAAAGAGGAAGAGGACGGTACTACTCGGAGTAGTACCAGAGAGAATAACAGGAGAGGACGGGCTATCATGGTCACAACACTAATGTTGGTCGATAGGGGAGCAGCGTTCACGCTAACGGAGGGTTGGGTGGCCGAAAAGGTAGGGTTACGAACGAGGCCAAGCAAGATGGCGGTAGCCACTATCTCGAGTAAAGACGAGGTCTTGAAGATGAGAACGGGGGCGTTGCAAAATATCAG